>CM019822.1:48168946-48340899 GCA_009763385.1 Coix lacryma-jobi var. lacryma-jobi | reverse complement strand
GAGTGGCGTCTTATGATTAGCTCGTTTGGGTTGGTGTTGGCGGTTGTAGAGAGACTAGACGTGGCGGCGACTAGTTGGATTACTATGATGTGTTGTTGCATAAGATTATATTCACAGTACCTGTTTATAATTTTTCATGTTGTGATAATGTTAGTATTCTTCCATTTATTCAGCATGTTTTTCCTACAGTACAGTTCGGCAATCCAGTGTTTAACATGCTCTTTTTTATTTGCTGAATGGACTCTATAAACATTTCGGCAGCAACTTCTATGTATGCCGTTTGTAGTGGCTTCAGGCTTAAAATGAACTGTCTGGTCCATGCCGACATGTTCAGTTTTATTCTCACAATTTTTATCCCTGTGGTTTAGGTCAAACCGACTAGCACGTCCTCGGATTCAAACCATCCGGGCACGATTAAGGCACACTTTTTCCGCTTGCGGTGTAGGCGCAGTGTACCACATTTGCTGTGCAACCACACCCAAAGCTGAATCGTAAAACTGGAAACACTCAATCCTCAATATACGAGTCAGACTGCCTAGAAGGTCTGCCAGACCTGGTAGATAGGTGAGAATGGGGCGGATCTGCTCTCCAGCTGCTGTGACGACTGCCTCCAGCGGACAGACGTGCTGTGAACGTAAGCAGATGCCAGCGTTCCTGTAGCCCTGATAGAAATCCTCATGCAGCACTGTAATAGAACGACTGCCCCTGCCTACTTGCTTGCCGCTTCCCCCCTGGGAAACCACTAGCTTCACTAGTACAAGTCGGAGAGTTTGAATCTGGGAACACATGGCTGCCCGGAGGTCCAGCCGCGGGATCGGCGGGGGCGCACGCCTCGACGGAGCACGTGCTCCCTGCAGAGGGACGTCGGGCCGGGGTGGCACCGCAGTCCTGCGACGGGTGGACCGACGCCAGGGAACCTCCTCCTCGGCCTCTGCCTCTGCCTCTGGTGCCTCCGCTGCCTCGGCCTCTGCCTGACCCTGCCCGGAGCTCTCAGGCTCCACACCCGGAGACGTGAACGTCGTTCGGCGACCGGCAGCCATAAGCTGCCATCGGTGAGTGGTGGAACCGCTCAACCTTCTCAACTGCACGCCTCTGCTCTGGCGACAGCTGGTCCTCAATCCGCAAGCCGCCACCACGGCCACCCTGCTCTGCATGCTCTGCGGCGGCTGCAACCTCTCGTGCCTGGCCGGCCTCCCTCTTGCTCCCGAGTGCGCTTCCTGCGCGTGATCAACTTCCCCTTCTCGGGCCTCTGACCAGAAGGGGGGACGGGGAGGAGAGTCCCCTGGGCCACCACCAACGTTCTTGTAGTGCGGCATGGCTGACAAGAATGAGAGAACAACTACCTCGGAGCTGACTGAACGGTCGGTGACAGAACCACTGACACTGAAAACCAAGCTGACAACCCAAACTGACAACAATCCTCTGACAGAGAAGCTTCCCCTGAGTCACTGATCCTCAACTATCACTGTCACTCACGAGGCTTAGCCTCGATCCTTACCCGCGGGCTTGGCCCCGGGTTATCTGTCACTGCCCAGCTGTCACCGACACTGACTCACTGCATAGAATAGTCGGGAGATATATAAGAATATATATTCTAGAGACGAGAAACGATATGGAAGCAAAGCATAGAGGATAAGAAGAGAATTTGGCTTCGCTACCTGACGATCCGATGAAATGAACCAAGCACAAGAGAAGATTTGGCGTTCCGGCACCCACGAGTCGCACGGAGGGGTCTGCACAAAAGATGGAGCGAAACGGGGTTCAGAAACTTGAGGAATGGCCTTTGGAACATTTCGTCGAACACCTTGAAGGCATGGATTATGGAGATGGGTGGGAGCTTACTGCAGGATTGAATTGCTTGCACAGCCACCGGGGGAGAGGTCGCCGGAGTAGTAAAGCTCGCACGGGGACGTGTGGAGGGCACTCCTGCGAACCAACGGCGAGGAAACTTCGGCGAGCGGCGAACTATGCCGGCGAGCAGAGGCGCGCGCGCAGTGGGAGCGGGCGAGGGCGGCTGCGGTCGCGGTAGGAGGGAGCAAGGGTGGCTGCGGGCGCTGTTGCTCGTGGCGGTGCACGGCGACCGGCGGTGAGGGCTCGGGTGGGAGGGGGGCTCGGCCGTCGAGGTGAATTAGGGTTTGGGCACAGACGGCGGCGAGAGCTCGGGGCTAGCGCGAAGAGGATGAAAGGGAAAGTATGACACGTGGGACCCAATAGCCAGAGAGAAGAGCTTACTGTGCCGCTTAATGGGGCATCAGACGCGCCGATGTGATCACATCGGACGCTCCGATGTCCACTCAGAGTGCTCCAGAAACGCCCATTTTGCATCGGACGCTGGGCAGCGTCCGATGGAGCATCGAAAGCTCCGGTGGTGACACATCGGACGCGACGCTGACACTGTTCCAGCCAGAGCTGTCTACAGTGCAGGGCATCAGATGCTAGGGCAGCGTCCGATGTAGCGTCTGATGCCATATTTTGGGTTGTTTTGAAGTTTTCTGTTGCAGCTCCCTCTCCCAACCATGTTCCAACTCAAATAAGAGGCAAATAAACACCAGTTGGAACCTAGTATGAGCATCCTCACATAAACCCTCAAGTTTATAAATATTTTGCCATAGGCTACATATCATTTTTAGGTAAAATAGGCGATAAAACCCAAGGAGACAACGTGTGGCCACCAAAACTAGGGGTCTTCACCATTAGGAGCCTCAAATGCTCCCCCTAGCGGTGGATGAACACAGCGGTTGCTCAAAGCTTAACGAAAAAGAAACGACAAAGCAACACACATGCATATGCAATGCAATACGGAATTTGAATCTAGGTTGCTTGTCAAGTTTGCTCATGGGTAAGCTTCTTCACACGCTTTTTAGGGCGGTTATCTTAACCACGTCTGACAAGCCTATGTGCAAAGCATAATTAACATGGTGTATGATACAATGCAATGCAAAGACAACCCCCTTTCACCGTTTGACAAAGTTACTTAGATCAACCACATTAAGCTCACTTCGCAATCTACAAAGAGTGGTTTCATCTAGGGGTTTTGTGAAGATATCCGCCAATTGATCTTCGGTTCTAACTCCCTCTAAGGATATGTCTTTCTTTGAAACATGGTCTCTAAGAAAGTGATGGTGAATATCTATGTGCTTGGTGCGAGAGTGTTGAACCGGGTTGTTAGCAAGTTTAACCGCGCTCTCATTGTCACACAACAAAGGTACCCTTTCTAGAACTACACCATAGTCTAAAGGGGTTTGTTTCATGTAAAGGATTTGTGCACAACAAGCACTCGCGGCTATGTATTCCGCCTCGGCGGTAGACAAGGCCACACTATTTTGTTTTTTCGAAGTCCATGAAACTAGTGATCTCCCAAGCAAATGGCACCCTTCGTATGTTTTCTATCTACTTTGCAACCCGCATAATCCGAATCGGAATACCCAACGAGTTGGAAGTTAGCTCCTTTGGGATACCAAAGGCCAATGCTTGGGGTGTGCTTTAGGTACCTAAGGATTCTCTTCACCGCTATGAGATGTGATTCCCTAGGATCGGCTTGAAACCGAGCACACATGCACACACTAAACATGATGTCGGGCCTAGATGCGGTCAAATATAACAAGCTACCAATCATAGAACGGTAGAGAGTTTGATCAACCGGGTTACCTCCCACATCTAGGTCGAGGTGTCCGTTTGTTGGCATTGGAGTCTTGATAGGCTTGCAATCATTCATGTTGAAGCGCTTGAGGAGGTCTTTTGTATACTTCTCTTGAGATATGAAAGTCCACTCCTTCAATTGCTTGACTTGGAAGCCTAGGAAGAATGTGAGCTCGCCAATCATGGACATTTCGAACTCCTTCGACATCAAGTCACCAAATTCCTTGCAATAGGCTTCATTTGTTGACCCAAAGATGATATCATCAATGTAGACTTGACAAATGAAGATCTCTCCATCAAGCTTCTTGGTGAATAGTGTGGTGTCGACCTTCCCAATGGTGAAGCCCTTCTCACTGAGGAAGTCCCGGAGGCGCTCGTACCATGTCTTGGGGCTTGCTTGAGCCCATATAGCGCCTTGCACAACCTATAAACATGATTAGGATATCTAGGGTCTTCAAACCCGGGAGGTTGCTCAACATAGACTAGTTCATTCATGAAGCCATTTAAAAATGCACTTTTCACATCCATTTGATATAATTTAATGTCATGATGTGATGCATATGCAAGGAGGATACGGATGACTTCTAGTCTTGCAACCGGTGCAAAGGTCTCTCCAAAATCCAATCCTTCAACTTGAGAGGACCCCTTTCTACTAGCCTTGCCTTATTTCTAACAACCTTGCCTTGATCATCTTGCTTGTTTCTAAACACCAATTTTGTTCCAATGACTCTTGCGCCTTTGGGTCACTCTTCAAGTGTCCAAACTTGGTTGCGGGTGAAGTTGTTTAATTCTTCATGCATAGCATTCACCCAATCCGGATCACCTAGAGCTTCATCTACAATGGTAGGCTCAACAAGAGACACAAAGGAGTGTTGTTCAATAAATAGAGCAAGTTTTTGAGATCGAGTCATTACACCCCTTGTTGGACTCCCTATGATGAGATCTTGAGGATGAGCTTGTAGTAGAGGAGTAGTCCCTTGATCAACCACTTGAGGGGCTGCTTGTGGAGCATCAACATCTTGAGCTTGTACCACCATTTGTTCATGGGAGACAAGAGTATCTTCAAAAGGCTCTCTCCCATCTTTCTCATCATCTTGTGGTACATTGGATGAGGACGGCTTGTCAATGACTTGCACATCATCATCATCATCTTTAGGCTTGATGGCTCCAACCGGCATGTTCTTCATTGCTTCCCTCAATGGTTCATCACCTACATCATCAAGATTTTCATGCTCTCCTTGAGAGCCATGAGATTCATTGAATTCCACATCATATGTTTCTTCTACCATCCCGGTGGCATGGTTGAATACTCAATATGCTTTGGACTTCAATGAGTAACCAACAAGAAAACCGATATCACATCGGCGTTGAAACTTCCCTAGGTGTTGGCGCTTCTTGTAGATGTAGCATTTGCACCCAAACACTCTAAAGAATGATATATCCGGCTTCTTGTTGTTGAGTAGCTCATAGGGGGTCTTGCCAAGGAGACGATGGGGGAACAACCGGTTTGATGCATAGCAAGCGGTGTTGATTGCTTCCGTCCAAAATCTTTCCGGTGTAGTGTACTCATCTAACATAGTTCTTGCTAGGGTGATTAGTGTCCGGTTCTTCCTCTCAACTACCCCATTCTGTTGTGGTGTATATGTTGCGGAGACTTCATGCTTGTCGGTGTTTCGAACCCGAGGGTATGACACCAACGAGTAATATGACCGCGTGCTCTCTTCCTGGATGGTGATGCAAGATGACACAAGGATTTATCCTGGTTCGGGCAAAGAAGGCCCTACGTCCAGCGGGGGAGGAGGTTCTTGTATTACTTGCACCTAAGTGCTTGTACAGGGGCGAATACAAGCTTGGTGAGCGTGGACCGGAGTCCGGACTTGAGTGTGTAGGTGTACGTGTGTTCTAACGTGTTTTTCCCCCGAGAGCAGGAATGAGGGCCCTGGTGTCCCCTTTTATAGAGCAAGGGGAGGCCAGGGTTACACAAGGGTATTACAGGTGTCGGGGTGTATTGTGTCCCTTACGAAGAAGGGTAGGAACCCTGTCTTGTCGAAGACATTGTAGCCGACGTGGGCGTTGCTGTTGAAGCGTCCTTGAAGCGTGGCCTCCATCCTGGGCACGGACGTGGAGGCGCGGCGAGGTGGAAGCCGTACAACACCCATCCCAGAACGTACAGGACGCGGCGGGGTCCCTCCGGGTCTTGGGGCACCTGTCCTCCAATAGCAATGGGTGTTTATTTGCCTCTTATTTGAGTTGGAACATGGTTGGGAGAGGGAGCTGCAACAGAAAACTTCAAAACAACCCAAAATATGGCATCAGACGCTACATCGGACGCTGCCCTAGCATCTGATGCCCTGCACTGTAGACAGCTCTGGCTGGAACAGTGTCAGCGTCGCGTCCGATGTGTCACCACCGGAGCTTTCGATGCTCCATCGGACGCTGCCCAGCGTCCGATGCAAAATGGGCGTTTCTGGAGCACTCTGAGTGGACATCGGAGCGTCCGATGTGATCACATCGGCGCGTCTGATGCCCCATTAAGCGGCACAGTAAGCTCTTCTCTCTGGCTATTGGGTCCCACGTGTCATACTTTCCCTTTCATCCTCTTCGCGCTAGCCCCGAGCTCTCGCCGCCGTCTGTGCCCAAACCCTAATTCACCTCGACGGCCGAGCCCCCCTCCCACCCGAGCCCTCACCGCCGGTCGCCGTGCACCGCCACGAGCAACAGCGCCCGCAGCCACCCTTGCTCCCTCCTACCGCGACCGCAGCCGCCCTCGCCCGCTCCCACTGCGCGCGCGCCTCTGCTCGCCGGCATAGTTCGCCGCTCGCCGAAGTTTCCTCGCCGTTGGTTCGCAGGAGTGCCCTCCACACGTCCCCGTGCGAGCTTTACTACTCCGGCGACCTCTCCCCCGGTGGCTGTGCAAGCAATTCAATCCTGCAGTAAGCTCCCACCCATCTCCATAATCCATGCCTTCAAGGTGTTCGACGAAATGTTCCAAAGGCCATTCCTCAAGTTTCTGAACCCCGTTTCGCTCCATCTTTTGTGCAGACCCCTCCGTGCGACTCGTGGGTGCCGGAACGCCAAATCTTCTCTTGTGCTTGGTTCATTTCATCGGATCGTCAGGTAGCGAAGCCAAATTCTCTTCTTATCCTCTATGCTTTGCTTCCATATCGTTTCTCGTCTCTAGAATATATATTCTTATATATCTCCCGACTATTCTATGCAGTGAGTCAGTGTCGGTGACAGCTGGGCAGTGACAGATAACCCGGGGCCAAGCCCGCGGGTAAGGATCGAGGCTAAGCCTCGTGAGTGACAGTGATAGTTGAGGATCAGTGACTCAGGGGAAGCTTCTCTGTCAGAGGATTGTTGTCAGTTTGGGTTGTCAGCTTGGTTTTCAGTGTCAGTGGTTCTGTCACCGACCGTTCAGTCAGCTCCGAGGTAGTTGTTCTCTCATTCTTGTCAGCCATGCCGCACTACAAGAACGTTGGTGGTGGCCCAGGGGACTCTCCTCCCCGTCCCCCCTTCTGGTCAGAGGCCCGAGAAGGGGAAGTTGATCACGCGCAGGAAGCGCACTCGGGAGCAGAGGGAGGCCGGCCAGGCACGAGAGGTTGCAGCCGCCGCAGAGCATGCAGAGCAGGGTGGCCGTGGTGGCGGCTTGCGGATTGAGGACCAGCTGTCGCCAGAGCAGAGGCGTGCAGTTGAGAAGGTTGAGCGGTTCCACCACTCACCGACTGGCAGCTTATGGCTGCCGGTCGCCGAACGACGTTCACGTCTCCGGGTGTGGAGCCTGAGAGCTCCGGGCAGGGTCAGGCAGAGGCCGAGGCAGCGGAGGCACCAGAGGCAGAGGCAGAGGCCGAGGAGGAGGTTCCCTGGCGTCGGTCCACCCGTCGCAGGACTGCGGTGCCACCCCGGCCCGACGTCCCTCTGCAGGGAGCACGTGCTCCGTCGAGGCGTGCGCCCCCGCCGATCCCGCGGCTGGACCTCCGGGCAGCCATGTGTTCCCAGATTCAAACTCTCCGACTTGTACTAGTGAAGCAGTGGTTTCCCAGGGAGCGGCAGCAGTAGGCAGGGGCAGCGTTCTATACAGTGCTGCATGAGGATTTCTATCAGGGCTACAGGAACGCTGGCATCTGCTTACGTTCACAGCACGTCTGTCCGCTGGAGGCAGTCGTCACAGCAGCTGGAGAGCAGATCCGCCCCATTCTCACCTATCTACCAGGTCTGGCAGACCTTCTAGGCAGTCTGACTCGTATATTGAGGATTGAGTGTTTCAGTTTTACGATTCACTTTGGGTGTGTTGACGCAAAATGTGGTACACTGCGCCTCACACAGCAAGCCGGAAAAAGTGTGGCTTCAATCGGGTGCCCGGATGGTTTGAAATCCGGAGACGTGCTAGTCGGTTTGACCTGAAAACCAACAAGGGATAAAATTGTGAGAATAAAACTGGAACATGTCGGATGAGACCAGACAGTTCCATATTTACAGCCCTGAAGCCACTCACAACGGCATACAACTATAGAAGTTGTCTGCCGAACATGTTTATAGAGTCATTCAGCAAATATAAAAAGAAAGCATGTAAACACGTTGATTGCCGAATGTACATGTAGGAAAAGACATGCTTGAATAAATGAGAATTACTCAAACATTATCAAGACATGAAAAATTATAAACAGGTAACTTTGTGAATATAAATCTATTCAAACAACACATGCATAGGTTAATCCAACTAGTCTGCCGCACGTCTAGTCTTCATAAACCCGCCAAGCACAAACCCAAACGAGGCTAATACTCGCTATAAGTTTACGCCACTTCCTATGATCAGATCAATCCACCGCATGATACAATCTAACAATAAGAAGCTAAAAACATGTATATATTTGAACAGATCTATAAACATGCATTACTCGTGCAATCTTAACCAAGCTCAGCAAACTTGTCGAGTTGGGGTCCATGAAGAAGAAACATACAAACAAGCATGGTTAAACCAATCTAAAACCTGCATCTCCCGCACGATACCTTGTTTTATCAAAGCTCAAACGTGATTGACATGCATGAACCCACAACATGTAACAACATTGATTGGAAATTGATTCGACCATCATGATCATGCAATTATTGGAAGACAAGTAAACTTGTAAAGCAAGGCCGAACAAAGATCAATCTAGATTAGGCAAAAGGGTGTTACAAAATTAATTAAAACATGCAACACATGATAACTTAATGAATCTACTAGATCTTGTCAAATCTAATAGAACCGATAACTATCTCGCTTTTGCTAAACATACGAATAAACGCCTGTCGCACGGTATTTACCCATAAGAAAAGCATAAGCAAAGACTTCTTGATCGCTAACAAGGGTCCGCTGCACGACCATTGGAAACAAACAAGACTACTTGCATCATATCTAAATCCACCGCATGATACTAGACATGATAACAAGGTTGTCGGGACTTACGGAGGTCGACGGATCGATGATTCCTCTCGAAGAACTCGACGACGCGACTAAGGACTCAAAGGTGGCACGGGGCCGGTTTGTATTGATATGGTTGTGAACAATTTTACAATGGCCAAGGGTTTATATTTATACCCTGGGCGAAAAACAAGTTCTAGAAGACTACAACTTCTACAAGGAAACTAGGAAAATACGAGTCCTATCCCTATCTTCCTCTTGGCGTCCTCCATCGCTACGTGTCTTCTCGTGCAAGTTGGCTCCACTTGCCCTATTTGCTTCCCGAATAAAATCACCGCCTTGCAAGATAACCGACCGCTCAGGCACTTGTCGAAATCCCGAGAATTAACCGATCTTGGTCATCTGCTGAATGCATCATATGACCATCTCTCACACACTGGCCCACCTGTCATTCCCTTGTGTGTGCGAAAATCTGGTGTTAACACATGCCCCCTAATTTTGGGATAAATATTTGTTCCAAAATTCCTTTTTCCCGTATACATACGTGGAACCTCCGGAAGTATCCACTTTCGTAGAAATCTTGCATGTCATAATTACTTTACTTGCCGATTCATCTCCCGATGCACCTTTTGGGGTCCTTTTAAGTCTCTTCACTCTATTTTGGCTTGTGCATTCCGAACTCCCCTGCTTCAATCTCAAAACCAAAAAACCCTTCTCCCTCCTGTCATCTTCCAATCCAATCTAGAAGATGTCTTCCGAAGCGAGCCGACATAGCTCCGAGCTTGGTGCTTCCAGCACCTCTAAGAAGAGGTTGCTCTTTACTGTTTTTGTCTCGAAAATGAAGCAGTTGTTCTTATATTGTTGCTTCTGTTTAGGGGGATCGGTGATGACTTCCCCGAGGACTTGACTCAGAAGGTCATAGACCTTCAATTTGATCTAGAGGGGAAGGATCGGGAGATTATCCAAATTTCTCGGGAGCGTGACGTCGCTCGAAATCGGGCCGCCGGTGAATATTTTCATCATCTCTTTTCTTGTTTTCCTCGTCTGCCTTTACTAACTCTTCTTCCTTTTAGCTTTGGTGGCCAAACTCCATGCCCTTGAAGCCGCCATCGCCAAGCTTGCCATCATGACCGACGTGACGGGTACGACGGCCCTGAAGCGGGCAAATGAGGTTAACCGAATCCTCCCCGACATATCCAGGGCCGACATGGGGTACAATGCAGCGCTCGCCTTCAATGCCGTGCGGATCCACTCCGGCGCTGATTACCGTAGATTTGATGTCTGTGAGCGAGGGCTAGAATATAGGGTAGAACACTCTGTAGATGACATGAAGGAAGCCGGAACAGATCTGGCCGATTCTTTTTATCATACTCTCTCGATTAGGTGTAGGATGGGGTGGACGAACTGACCGTCCTCATTGTAATCTTGTATCCCCTTTCTTTGTAAATAAAAAGTCTTCCTGTTTGATCACTAAAATCAATCTGTGACTGATTCTTCGAAATCAGTGTGTGTTTCGCTTCGTCCATCAGCCATTGACTTTATTTTACTCTAGCGGCGATGTACATTACATCGGCTATTACTGATAATCATGTTGATCATCTTCGTCCCGTAAGTGACTGCTATAATTGATTAGTTTAGATCCAAAGTTTTCAGCCTTCTCTTAATTTCTCGATCCATGACGACATCAGATAGTATTCCTTAAGGGACTTTTCCGTTTTCAGCTTTCTGTCCTCAGTGCCAATCGGTAATATGAGTTCCCAAACAACCAACCGAAATTGAACAACTCCTAGCTGAATCCTATCAGCCTCCTGATTCTGGAGTCACGACTTCTTCTAGTCATCACAAAACCGGCCTGGCCCAATAACGGCCCATAAACTGTGAAAAACTCTACTCCGATGCTTGATTTCCAGTGTGCAAACCATGGTTCTATAAATATGACCCTACACAGACTATCACTCTTGACTCCAATTGAACAGTTTGACTCGCAAACTCTCCACTTCTCGGCTTTTAGCTCAAGCCAGAGAGAAAATCCTTCGCTTGTGTTCCCATCAATGGCAGGCAACGGCGACCACGACAAGCATCCCATTGGAGACGAAGCAGGAGAAAGCCGAGCATCAACCCACCAGTGTTATGGGTAAAAAATTGATTTCTTGTCCCCTTGCGGTAGCTTTTCTTGTTTATCTATTCCTGATTCACTGTCCACTTTCTCTCTAGGGTGAGGTCCTCCTCCAGCCAAGCTCGGTTTCCTTTTCCAGAAACGGTAACTCCAATAGCCTCTCTTAATCCTTTTCCTAGGCCATCAGATTCTGAGTTGGATGACTCACTTCAGCATACCTGTTTGGATGCTCTCTAGTACCGCGAGGAGAGGGATAAGGTCCAGAAGGAGTTGGAAGACTTATCTAAGAAGTATGGCATCGAGGAAGCTGAATGGGCAGACCAGCGAAACAGCTCTGCAACATTATCACAGGTTAATGAAACCCTCGCTCGATTCCCTTCTCCTGATTGAGCTTGCTTTTGCCTTACACATCTTTCCCTCTTGTTAGCTCTTTCTGCAGAGAACGACCGTCTGAAAGCAGCAGTGAATAGAGTTGCCGACAAGGTGAATGCCCACGGGAACATAGCCGAGGCGCGTCTTGATGCTGCGGAAGGCCGCATAGATCAGGCCGTCATCGAAGGCGTGCATCTTGGCGTTTCCCTTGGGCTAGCGGCAATGAGTTCTTGGACCAAAGAGGACTATTCCTTTTTACCAATTGGCTTTGCAGGCGGAAACCCAGATGAAATCGAAGATATTGAAGTTTATGATGATCATGTCGCTGCTATTGCCGAGTTACCGATCCGCAGTCTGTTCTGAACAAATTATTCCAAGGGTAGTTTGTACTAGGACAGATCTGCAAACGAATAAATAAAATTTGTTTCTTCTCTGAATAATGTCCATTTGTACTTCCCGATCGCAACACCTCTTCAGAGAAACGTTTTCCGAACGCATGATGTCATCTTAACCGAATAGATCTTGCTCTGATATGTCATGTCACTCGGCATCTTATTTACTGCACTTCACCTTTCTCTTCTCTCGATAAACCTGCTAACTTGAAAAATGTTAGGGTCACCAGGATTACGAACATTTTTTGTGCTAAAGGCGATACAAACAATATCGGCTATATTTTAAATTCTTGGAGCAAATTTTTTTACTAAAGACGATGCTTTACATCGGCTGTCTCTGTATACAAATATTCTCAAATCTGCCTCACATACAATTTCCACGCATTCGGCATTTAACAAGTAGTGCCGAAGCTCGGTTCATGAGTAACACACATATGAACAAAATTTCTCAATAGCCGAATACCTCATCTAACATCTTTCGGCTAAGGCAAGCTATTAGTCCTTCTTTTTCCTTTAAATTTTGAATAAGGGTCGATCCTATTGTAAGGCCATCGGCCGCCACGTACAACTTGAAACGATTACCAAGCTGTTGAAGTGCCTTCATATATCCTTCAATCTCATCAAAAACCTTCTGTTGTACGTCACCTTATACACATTTTCTAATCTTTCTTGAACTTCAGCAACGGAGAAAAAGGCAGAACTCTCTCAAAAGGTTTATCAATTCCAATTTATAATCTGGGTCTGAACTTGCATATATTGATTTTGTTTCGGCTTCATCACCAATACTTTATTCCTTATCAGCCGACATGAAACTTGGTCCCAACTTTTCTCCATTACCATCAATCAGATTATTTCTTCAAAAATTGCTCTGAGAGCCGATCGTTTGAATCGGCTGTTGGTCCTTGTCAAAAACATTCACAGGACCTACTTCCCAAACTCTTCCAGAGAAGCACTCGACACCATCATATTCCCAGTAAATGGGCTCCGTATTAGCAACACTCACCGAATCATCAGCATGGACAATTTCGACGTCATCTCCAATCCACTCGATGAGGAATTGATGCATAGTCGATGAAACACAACAGTTTGCATATCCCTTCCTAAGAGGAAACTGTATGCCCCCTTGCCATCAATGACGAAGAAGGTAGTAATCAAAGTTTTTGACCCGATCGTTAACTCAACATGAGCTGCCCCTCGAGTATCATAAGAATTACCAGCAAAGTCCCTCAACACCATGTCAGTCTTCAATAATTCTTCACTTGTCATCCCAAGTTTCCTGAAGGTAGTATATGACATGATATTTATGGCAGCCCCTCCGTCAATAAACATTTTGGTTAGTGGCTTGCCATTGACATATCTCCTCATATAAAGTGGCCTCAAGTGTCGATGCTTAACTGGTTTTTCAAAAACTGCTCGTTGAGCTAAAACAAGCTGAGCCAACAGATCTTGGTATTCGTCTTCATCAAAATCTGAATACACTTCTTCTTGGTCATCTTGATTTTCGGGAGCTATGAATTCTGATGGAAGAAAAAATGCCATGCACGCATCAGCCGAATAATCACCTTCATCGGGCTTTTCCTTAGGACGCCAAATTTGCCTTGTTTTGACGCCTGCTTGTGCTAACTGCTTGTTCCTTAGGCGCTGCACTCTTCTTTTTTGGCTTTTCCTCAATCCTGGTGGACACCACTGTCCTTTCTGCCAAACATATTCGTGGTATTCTCCTTCTCCAGCACGTGCCCAACCTCGATCGGCAAACCTTCTTCCTTGCCGATTCTCGGGATCATTTATTGTTAAGCGCCGATCGTCTTCAGGGATTCGAACCCCGAGCCTTTCATGGACCGAAAGGCGGTTGACTCGAGACTGCCTGTATTCAGAATATTGATCACTGCATTCAGGGCAATTGTTCTTGGCAGGCAGCTTCAAGCCTTCATTCCAACAATACTTGAAGAATGAGCACTCCGAATGAGACTGCTCTTGCTCCCTCATAAATTCTCGTTCCTCTCGGTATATCTCCTCTTCGTACCTTTGTTTCTTTCTTACGAACTTTTGTTCCTCATAAAACCTTTGCTTCTGGTATCGTTCCTGCTCCCGACACCATTTGTTCAATAAAATACGCGTCGTGACCCTGGGCCTGGAGGTTTCACCCCTTTCAGTTCGGCTATTCTGGAAACAGACTTGTTGCCGAAATTCTTCGTTTGTGATTTGCCGATCAGGGTCAACAGCACCAGTTTCTCTCGCTCTATCAGAGGTTAACAACTTCATCTTGCTTTTGCCCCTGAGATCAGCTGCATTAACCATATTAACAGAGAAGGATATGGTATTCTGTCCAAAAGGGTTACCGTCAACCTTCATCTTTCCATCGAACCTCAAATGCCCTTCCTGGATAGCTTTCTGGATCCGCACTCTGAACACTCGGCAATCATTTATAGAGTGAGATCTGGTATTATGGAAGCCACAATACTTCTTGTCTTTAATCCCCTTAGGGTGCAGCATGGGATGACCTTCCGGCAACTTGATACGTCCTTCCTTCAATAAGTACTCAAATAGTTTATCTGATTTGGAAACATCAAAGTCGTAAGTACCTTTTTGCTGCCTCAGCCATCGTTGATTGACTTGAGTTGGCTCTTTCGCCCAGACTAACTTGGCTGCACCTATCTCATCTTCATCATCGTAATCCGCTGCTTCTTCTAAGAAAGCCAGATACATCTCGGTAGCCACATCATCTTTCTGGAATTGATCATTCCTCCTGAACCCTTGAACCTGACTACTCATCATTGCCAACCGTTGTGATAATTGTCCGAGATCATCAAACTCCATGCCGAATAACTTCTCCTTGATATTCGGCAACATGCCGACTATGGCTATTCCTGGCAATTGATCATCTGGTAAATTCAGGGAATAGCAAAGGTTTTTAGTTTCCCTGAATCTGCGCAAATATTCTTGCGGCGTCTCGTTAGGTTTCATCCTCAGACTCATGAGATCGACCAACTTCTTCTCATTGGTGCCCGTAAAGAAATACGCGTGGAACTTTTGTTCCAGCTCTGCCCATGTATTAATAGAGTTTGCTGGCAGAGAGGTGAACCATGAGAAAGCTGGTCCTGTTAATGACAACGGGAAATACCGAATCCTCCAGGCTTCATCTGCAGATGCCTCTCCAAGTTGCATCAAGTAACGGCTGATGTGTTCTATAGTACTGGTGTCATCTTGACCTGAAAACTTGGCAAAATCAGTAGGAGGCTTCACCATCGGAGGAAGCGCTACTCGGTTGTACCACTCTGGGTAAGGAGACTTGTAAGCATAAGACTGATTCTTTGGCTTCAGGCCGAATTGATTTTGCATCATGTCGGCCATCCTCTGCATGATGAGGTCAACACTCGAATCTGGGGCCGCTTGTGCTTGACCCCCAAGATGTGCTCCTGCTGAACTTTTATAGCCTGGATTTGGAAAAGCATCAATCGCATTATAATCAACGAACTCTTGATATCCATCTCCAAACATGTTCTTTTGTATCTTGTTCGTTGCGGGAGACACTATGAAAGCAGACTGCGGGACATTTCCTGTTGTGTCGAACGCGAGTTGGCCATAAGTTGTAGGAGGTTGTTGTGTTTCATGAGGGACCATCCCTCCTGCGCTCGTACCAGCTCCGCCGTCTTCAGCAGTCTTCCTCTGAGGTTGAGGTACGGGAAACAACAGTGGCCTTTGCATCGGACCAGCGGCTGCCTCGAAACGTTTATCAACCGCCGTGCCAAAGATACCAACCATGATGGCGCGAAAGGTATTCAGGAAGGCTGATTGATGATTGGTCATGGCCTGCGACATCGCCTTGTACACTAGTTCAGTCATTTTCTGAAGATCTTCCTCATCAGTGCTATCGAATTGGTGAGGAAGGAGAACCCTTGGGAATGGTTGCTATTGGAAGACCTTGCCGCTCTTATTCTTGGAGAAGGACGTCAAGCACTTGCGCTGAAACTCATCACAAGCTTGTTGTACTAAACTTTTCGAGTCTGGCGGCAACTCATCCATGGTCACTTCCAGAATTTGATTGTCGTCGATCTTAGGCATCTTGAAACAGAAGGTCCCACCGGGCATGCCAAAAAGTGTGTGGACGCAAAATGTGGTACACCGCGCCTCACACACAGCAAGCTGGAAAAAGCGTGGCTTTAATCGGGTGCCCGGATGGTTTGAAATCCGGAGACGTGCCAGTCGGTTTGACCTGAAAACCAACAAGGGATAAAATTGTGAGAATAAAACTGGAACATGCCGGATGAGACCAGACAGTTCCATATTTACGGCCCTGAAGCCACTCACAACGGCATACAGCTATAGAAGCTGTCTGTCGAACATGTTTATAGAGTCATTTGGCAAATATAAAAAGAAAGCATGTAAACAAGTTGATTGCCGAATGTACATGTAGGAAAAGACATGCTTGAATAAATGAGAATTACTCAAACATTATCAAGACATGAAAAATTATAAATAGGTAACTTTGTGAATATAAATCTATTCAAACAATACATGCATAGGTTAATCCAACTAGTCTGCCGCACGTCTAGTCTTCATAAACTCGCCAAGCACAAACCCAAACGAGGCTAATACTCGCTATAAGTTTATGCCACTTCCTATGATCAGATCAATCCACCGCATGATACAATCTAACAATAAGAAGCTAAAAACATGTATATATCTGAATAGATCTATAAACATGCATTACTCGTGCAATCTTAACCAAGCTCCGCAAACTTGCCGAGTTGGGGTCCATGAAGAAGAAACATACAAACAAGCATGGTTAAACCAATCTAAAACATGCATCTGCCGCACGATACCTAGTTTTATCAAAGCTCAAACGTGATTGACATGCATGAACCCACAACATGTAACAACCTAGATTGGAAATTGATTCGGCCATCATGATCATGCAATTATTGGAACACAAGTAAACTTGTAAAGCAAGGCCGAACAAAGATCAATCTAGATTGGGCAAAAGGGTGTTACAAAATTAATTAAAACATGCAACACATGATAACTTAATGAATCTACTAGATCTTGCCAAATCTATTAGAGCCGATAACTATCTCGCTTTTGCTAAACATATGAATAAACGCCTGCCGCACGGTATTTACCCATAAGCAAAGCATAAGCAAAGACTTCTTGATCGCTAACAAGGGTCCGCCGCACGACCATTGGAAACAAATAAGACTACTTGCATCATATCTAAATCCACCGCATGATACTAGACATGATAACAAGGTTGTCGGGACTTACGGAGGTCGACGGATCGATGATTCCTCTCGAAGAACTCAACGACGCGACTAAGGACTCGAAGGTGGCACGTGGCCGGTTTGTATTGATATGGTTGTGAACAATTTTACAATGGCCGAGGGTTTATATTTATACCCTAGGCGAAAAACAAGTTCTAGAAGACTATGACTTCTACAAGGAAACTAGGAAAATAGGAGTCCTATCCCTATCTTCCTCTTGGCGTCCTCCATTGCTACGTGTCTTCTCGTGCAAGTCGGCTCCACTTGCCATATTTGCTTCCCGAATAAAATCACCGCCTAGCAAGGTAACCGACCGCTCATGCACTTGCCGAAATCCCGAGAATTAACCGATCTTGGTCATCTGCTGAATGCATCATACGACCATCTCTCACACACTGGCCCACCTGTCATTCCCTTGTGTGTGCGAAGATTTGGTGTTAACAGGGTGCACCCGGACAGGGAGACGATAGAGTTTGATTTTGAGGGGGGGCACTACAGGCTGTTTTCGTCTGAGATCCGAGAGTGGTTTGGACTGCGACACTCACAGACCCGGATCCACGACCTGTGCTACGACAGGACGGAGCCACCCCGCCGCCCTCACGGTGGTGCACAGCCGTCGACTGACCTGGTCCGCCCCTGCTTCACTGAGCCCTTCAGCGAGGCTTCGAGTGGCGCGCCTAGGGATCTCACCCCTACGACTCGGATCCTCAACGAGGTTCTTCAGCGGACCTTGCTTCCTAGGGTGGGCTTCCAAGAGGGACTATCACGCCTGCAACTTTGGTTACTTTCTTATATGGTCAGCCAACAGGAGTTCGACGTATGGGACGTCATTCTGTGTGAGATGGAGGACACCGTCGCAGAGGGCATCAAGGCCCGCAGGCAGCTACCATATGCCCATTGGATTTTCTATATACTGTGGAAAGTAGCTGCCACCACTGGATCTCACCCCAGTTAGTCTCTCACCGGCTCCGCGACCGTGTTCCCTGAGTATAACATGAGTCAGTTGTTGGGACACGGTCGGGACCGCAGGCAGAAGGAGCAGCAGGGTCCGTCTAGCTTGCGGCAACGTCCAAAGGTACCACAGTCTGCCCAGGAGCAGGACGAGGCTGTCCGAGCCCTCGCCGAGCAGAAGTTAGCTGATCTAGAGGGTGGTGACACATACGTCGCAGAGGACCCCACCGACAGCTCCGACGAGGACTACCAGCTCCCGCCCCACTTTCAGCCTAGAGCTCACGACACACAGGCCGAGACGCCTGGTACTGCGTCCTCTGATGCAGCACTTCTAGCTATTCTTGTACGGATGGAGGAGTAGCAGAGGACAGACACTCAGGACGTCTAGAGGTTAGCCCAGGAGCAGCAGCGTTTAGCTCAATAGCAAGCCCTGGCTCAGCAGCAGGCTCAGGAGCGATCAGACGCCCTGCAACGACAGATGATGGAGTTGCAGCGGCAGAAACTCAGCTTCATGGAGAGACTTGCGAGTGGTCCACCTCAGTGGTAGTGGCAACAGCCTCCTCCCCAGCATCAGCTTCAGTGGCAGCCACCTGTCGTACCTCAGCAGCCGCAACCCTTTGGTCAGCCGCCGCAGTTTCAGCAGCAGCAGTCTTTTGGCCAGAGCTCCTCCCAGTTCACCACTTTCACCACTCCGCCTGGAGGAGCCCCGGTCTTCAGTTCCTTGTGCACTGGATTCACGCCACGTCTGACAGAGTCTCTGTTCGTGATGACCACCACAGTGACGCGGGACTTGTCTGCCAGCTTCAGTGAGCTTACTGGCTTCCCTATGCTAGATCTCCTGGACCTAGCTCAGACGTCGACGGCTCTAGTCACTTCTACTACTGAGACCCTACCGAGCTCCGTCGCGTCGTCCGAGCAAACAGCGCCTGTCCAGTCCGAGACCACTACTACATCGCAGCCTGAGCTATCTTCTATTCCAGAGCTTCCGCACTCCGAGGCTCAGGCGGCCACAGCTACAGAGACTGCGACAGAGCAGATAGTAGACAGAGCAGGCAGAGCAGCCCGAGTCGACCCGGACCGCTTCGCCACAGCTTCCGGTTACAGAGGGTCAGCAGGCTATGGGTTCATCTTCTTCAAACTCTGAGGCCATCTTGCAGCAGTTTGAGTTCATTCAGAGGTCTCCAGAGTCTGCTCCTGGCTCGTCTGCACCACCTCTGCCCCCCGACGCTTAGTTTGGCGCTTGATGCCAAAGGGGGAGAGTGGATGAATATAGCGATATGGGGAGCGGTGTGAAAGGGATTTGCGTCTTTTGATGTGTTATGTTCTCATACGCTCTTTACTTATCGCATCTTGTACACTTTGTTTTGCTGTATATTTGTGTGATATGGACCTTATGACATGTATGTGCTCACTACGCTATACTATATGACATGTCATTTCGTTTCACTCGTTTACTTGCACTTAATTCTCACTTGTTATGTATTCGAGTTCTTTACTCTTGCACTTGCTATTCACTCTAACTTGTTGAGTGCAGGATGATGGCATGATATGTATGAGCTTGCCTTTAATCACTTTCTCTTATTCATTGCAAGTTCATACATGTCATCATTTTTTTTAAAAAAACGTCTTCTATCTATACTCGATCTCGTGTTGTCATCAATCACCAAAAAGGGGGAGATTGAACACATCTTGGCCTCTAGTGGGTTTCGGTGATTGGATGAAACACAAGATTACTGTGACTAATGTGTGTTTTGCAAAAACAAGATTGAGTTAGGTCACGGTAATGGCGACGATACGGGCATATGGAGTTCATGTCCCCTGGCGATGGATATCGTTTCGGTTTTCAAAGGACGGACGACGAAGACGGTGGTAGACTAGGCTAAGTGTCATATGGTGTTGGAGGACACTTAGGTAGTCTTAGGTCTTTGTTTTTCCTTTGACCGTACTATAAAGGGGAGTGTGAATCAGTACCTTGACCTAGATGAGTCTATTGAGGTAGGTGTGGTGCACACTTGTTATTTCATAGCCCTAGGTAGCTCAGAGAGATGCCTTATGTTGAGAGGATCAAAAGTCGTTAAGGCCGCGTCGCGATCCGAGTTGGTTTTACCCTTGATATGGACATCGGACGCTGGCCCTGGTGAGCATCGGACCTCAGACTAGGGTTTAGTCTGGTGCGTGGCATCGGACGCACCGATGTTGCCACATCGGACGCGCCCGTGGCACTGTTCACGTGCGCGTGAACTTGGGGTAGCACCGGACGCTGGCATCGGACGCTGAGGGTCAGCGTCCGTTGTCCATGCAGAGAGGTTCCACAAAGGGTAAATCCACATCGGACGCGTCCGTTGTGGTGGCATCGGACGCTGCCCAACGTCCGATGCTCCTTTAACAGGTCTGACAGAATGGTATAGTTGACCGTTGGTCGAGGTCATCGGCGCGTCCGATGCCTAGCATCGGAGCGTCCGATGACCCCGCAGAGACACCTGTTCGGTGCTCTTTTGGATGACCGGTTGGGAGAGTATTTATACTCCTCCTCCTCATCCATTAGAGTGTTCTTGCCACTTCCATCTGCTGAGAGACACATTGTGAGTGTGAGATAGTGCAAGAGCCCTAGTGAGGTTGAGTGAATTGCTAATTGAGAGAATTAGTGACCTCCTAGTGAGAATTGAGTAGCAAGTGTGCATCCATCCATCTCTTTGACCTTGTCTTGGTCAAGTGAGAGTTCTAGCTTGTTACTCTTGGTGATCGGCATCACCTAGACGGCTTGGTGGTGATCATGAAGCTTGGAAAACATCCGGTGGCATTGTGGATGACCCAAGCAAGCTTGTGACCGGTAGTAAGCGATTCACCGGGCCAGAGCGACGAAGAATCAGCTCATAGTGAGCACTTGATCCTTGCCGGATCAAGGGGGAGCGATACCCTTGCGCGGGTGCTCCAACGAGGACTAGGGGGGTGTGCCGACACCTCGATACCTCGGCAAAAAAGATCGTCTTGTCATCTCTACTCCTTTACCTACGCATTTACTTTCAAGCAATTTAATTCCGCATTATACTTGTTGTTCATTCACTATTGAATTGTTTTGCAAGAGTAGGAGTGACATAGACTTGGTCTTTTGTGCGGTAGAACAGAGAGAAACACACTTATAGGCACAAGGGGGTTAATTGGGCTTAATAGTTTTAATTCTTGCTAAAGTTTTAGAAAAGGCCAATTCACCCCCTCTTGGGCATCTTGATCCTTTCACTAATATTATTCACAAACATTATATATCACTCTTGTAATTTCATAAACTACCGGAGAGATACGTAAGATTTATGAACAAATTTATTTTAAGTTTGTCAAATGAAGAAATCACTAAAATAAAAATTATTCATCCTGATAAGTTAAACAACTTTGTAGTTGAATTTTTTTCATTTGGATTAATTTACTATTTCAAAATATGATTTGAAAATTAGCTTTGCGGAGTATAAAAAAAACACTCGGCAAAGAGATTTTTGCCGAGTGCCAGAAAAAACACTCGACAAAGAAATTCTTTGTTGAGTGTGGGTACTCAACAAAGAATTTCTTTGTCGAGTGTTTTTTTGGCACTCGACAAAGAATTTCTTTGTCGAGTGTTTTTATTTGGCACTTGACAAAAAACCTCTTTGCTAAGTGCCCAAAAAAAAAGAACTCGGCAAAGTGCGAGACACTCGGCAAAGATTAGTTTTTCGGTAGTGTTTTGTATTTTTTTCACTTCTATCTGACGTGCCGTTCTCCTGCGTAGTTTGAGGACAAAAAACCTCTTGTACATGATACTTAATATAGCGCTCAGCTGTCGTAATTTGTACAGGCTTGTTGGGTTCAACTTTCCCAAGCAACTCAATGTAGACAGACCTTCCATCCTTGTCAACCCCATGGTAAGTGGTAACCATGAGGATAATATTGCAGGACCTCCTCTAGCTCAAGAAATTCAAAATCCTTCAATGAGTCAAATTAGCTACAGTATGCACGACATAGTTTTGCAGAGGCATATGATGAGTATTATTAGAAGTCATACAGTGCATGTAAATAAATACATACATGTATATATCAGTAGAGTTTCATATAATTTTGAGATCAGCATCCTACTCCAAAAACTGTATCTGTACAGAACTCCTTTGTGCACCGCAGCATATTCGCCCACATCTGTGCTGCCTTTTCAAAATCGAAACTACTCGAAAAAAAAAAAATCGAACTTCCTCGCCTTAAAAAATGTACAGCACAAAACTGAAAATCACCGACACTGTATAGCTGAAAATAACAATATGTGAGCATATTTCCTCATGTCTCAACCTAAGCACCACATGATAATCATCATGCTTGACTGGTAACAAGCCCCTAGCAAACAAAACCTCCCGAAACGAGCTCACCGCCTGCTCTTTTTGAGCATTCCTGACATCCTCTCTACAGCTATCCTTGACACTCTGCACTCCACTTTTCTCTTCTCCCTGATCTTCTTCAGGAAGTGTGTCAGCCTTGTCGATGCATGCAAGGCTTTCTTGTTCAGTGACCGCGCGCCAACCCAGTTTTTCCACAACCGGTGGCGTCCGTCCCCCTTATCTTGTGGCTTCCAAACATCCTCGGCTAGGCAGTACGGACCGCAAAGCAATGAAGACAGTGACAGAGTTGACCGACGCGGATCACAAAGCAACGGGGACGATGACAGATAGAGGGGGCGGTCGTAACCCGGTGCGGTTTTGTTCACCCAGACCGCGTGCCCCGCATCCTTGTGTGCCTCGGCTCCTTCCGAAATCTCGCGGCATCAGAGAGTTTGTGTTCGTGTCAAATTAGCAGTAAACAATTGGAAGCTAAGCATGAAGGAGATGTAATGTTTTTCTCCAACTGTATACCCCCATTGACATCAGCAAGAATTTGACGAAACTGAGGAACAATAAAGACACAAGATAATTTAAGAAACCAAGAAAGATAATGACAATTATTCGAGTCATACATTTCCCACACATATAACTTAAAGAGCACCAAACATTTGTTGTAGACGGAGGCGTATAAGCAAGCACAAAGTGCAGGAAGTGTGTGTATGTATTATATATGGCACGAGTAACAGATCAATTTTGACATAAAAAATACCTCTAAGCTTCTAGAAACTTTGAGAAAATATTTAGAGATAGATTGGGAGATGATAGACCTAAATAGCACATTTGGAGCTCCTGAGAATCCAGCTTGAAGTTTCAAAAAATATTAGATTTAACTCTAGAAAGATGAGAAAATATCCACAAAAATCGAAAAATCCTAAAACACTATACACATTTTAAAAGATTTACAGTACAAAATTATGAGATGAAACTAGTACGAATGCAACTTATACCATTGCTGAATGCATTCATGCTAATTGCAACCATGTTGATTGAATCCTGTGTTTTAGTTATGGAAATTTTGTAGAACATGTTTAGACTTGATTAGAAAGTTTGAGGAATTTTCTAGTTTTTCTAGATATCTTTCTATTTTCCTTTTCCTAAAGAAAAATATAATTTCTTGAAGATTGTGCATATACTTTCGCAAGATCTAAATATTTTTATTTAGGTTTATAACACCCCAATTTACATCAAGTATTTTTCTCATGATTTTATAGGATTAGAGATTTCTTTTCATGGTTTAAAAATTTTATCAGGTGTTTACTAGTTTTTTTTTAAAAAAAGGATAAAGTGCATTTTTCGGCCATCAACTTGCACTCGAGTTCGATTTTCAGTCCAAAAACTATTAAACCATCCTCCAACTGTCAAGACCGAACAAATTAGGTCACGTAGCTAGTCTCAAAAATCAATATAAAAACATGTGAAACTTCTCTAAAAGTTCATAAATTTTTTGTTTCAAAAACATGTGAAACTTCCCCTGAAAAAAGAACTTTTGTAACTAATACCATTTTTCTCTAAAAAATAGTAACCTTTTTCCTACTATAAGAGAATCTAGGCTTCACAAGCAGCCGAGCCAATGCAAGTTTCAAGTTTGTTACATTTGCTTGCAGCCCAGTAACCAACCCCTTGGCTTGGTAAACCCGTATTCGATAGTGTGAAGTGTCGCCCAAAAAGGATTCTTTGGTCCAACGAAAAATCTAGTCAAATGTCGTCGGCCTTTGTGCTGCGTTGACGACGCGCCCGCTCGGCCCCTTGTCGCCCCACCGGCTCGCGCGCGCGCGCATCGGACGCGGACGCGGGGGTTGCTAGCGGGGCACGCGGCCGAGGAGGATGGGGCATGTGGCCTGTGGGGCGGCGCCGACGGCCGACGGCCGACGAGCTGAGGTCGCTGCCTAGAGTACGAGTGCGTGCGTACCCACCACCCGCGCCCAAGACGCGGGAAAGAAACTTTTAACAATGGCGCACACGTGACCTAAGCCAGGCATGGGGATGTGGATGGAAGCAGAAAAGGATCGGAGATGGAGCTCGCTCGATCGGGACCCGCCAGCTCCAGCTCCGAGTAATGGAGTCATGGAGATGTATCAATCACCAGTGCACTGCAATGCATGCATTCAACTTAACCACGCTGACCAGCTTGCGCTTTGCCGGCGCTGACGCGCTTAGCAAGTGAAAAAGTACACCAAACAGGGACCAGGCTACCAATCAAAGTGCAGGTACGACTTAGAGGTTGAGCAGCCGCTGCCGCCGTCGCCTCCCTATTCTTCACCGATGATCCTCTTCTCTCACCCTTCGGTATCTTATCGGAGGGCGGAGGGAGCGGACATCTGTCGTTGTGTTTCTTCATGTCAAAGTTTCTAGTATTGGGTGTCTATTGTCTCCTCCTCCTTCTGCTACGGGAAAATCAATCTTTGCCGACTGCCTGAGACTTTGCCAAGTGCCAAATTTCGGGCACTGAGCAAAAAGCCTCTTTGCCGAGTGCCGACCACTTGGCACTCGGCAAAGCGCAAACACAAGGCAAAGGATGCTTTGCCGAGTGCCACGTGGCCGGCACTAGGCAAAGAGCCCCTCTTTGCCGAGTGCCTGACACTCGGCAAATCATGCGGCCCCGAACTGTGCCACGTGGGCGGTTCTTTGCCGAGTGCCACGTGGCCGGCACTTGGCAAAGAGCCCCGTGGCACTCGGTAAAGCATGTGGCCCCGAACTGTGCCACGTGGGCGGTTCTTTGCCGAGTGCCACGTGGCTGGCACTCGGCAAAGAGCCCCTCTTTGCCGAGTGCCGGCCACGTGGCACTCGGCAAAGCATGTGGCCCCGAACTGTGCCACGTGTGCGGTTCTTTGCCGAGTGCCACGTGGCCGGCACTCGGCAAAGAGCCGCTCTTTGCCGAGTGCCAGCCACGTGGCACTCGGCAAAGAGCTCTTTGCCTAGTGCTTTTTTTTAACACTCGGCAAAGCCAGATTTTAAATTACATTTTGAAGCAGTAAATTAATCCAAATGAAAAAGTTTTTAACTACAAAGTTGGTTAACTTATCAAGATGAACAATTTTTGTTGTAGTGATTTCTTCATTTGACAAACTTAAAATAAATTCGTTCACAAATCTTATATATCTCTCCGGTAGTTTATAAAACTACAAGAGTGATATATAATGTTTGTGAATAATATTAGAACCACAATGTCGGATGCACAAATGGTCAAACAACCAAAATGAACTTTGTAGATCTTGACAAGTTATGAAAGTTTGTAGTTGATAACAATTTAATTTGAAGTCATCTAGTTATGCAAAACTGCGTTCGAATTTGAAAATTTTAAAATTTGAATTTTTTAAAATACCTCGGATGGAGAAATGACCAAAATAAAAGTTGTAGATCTCGAAAAGTTATGAAACTTTGGTATTCACAACCTTTTGATGTGAAATCATATTGTCAACGAAAACTATGTTTCAAATTATCAAATTTGAAATTCAAATTTTTATAAACGACCTCAGATGTAAAAACTACCAAAATAAAAGTTGTAGATCTCAAAAAGTTAGAAAACTTTGTAGTTGACAACTTTTTGACTTGAATTCGTTTAGGGTCTCAAATAAACTAGTTACACTCGATTTAGTATAATATATAGGTAACAGAAACGAAGATGGAACGTATATGTGTAGTACAGTGGTAGAGGAGGCTCCGCGCGAACGAGAGGTCGTGAGTTTGATTCCTGCTGATTGCGTTAGAAAAAATTGCGTGAAAAATATCAGGACTTGTGATTTCGATTGAAACAGGTGGGAGTTGTTTAGTGGGCCCCTCCCCTGATTTAATAAAAGTTTTTCTTTATTTTTTTTGAATTTTTTTTTGTTTTTTCTTTGCCGATTGCCAAATATGTCAGCACTCGGCAAAGCCTTCGCCGAGTGCCCGATATTTGGAACTCGGCAGAGAGCCCTTTGCCGACATTTTTTTCGCCGAGTGCTCTTTGCCGAGTGCGGCACTCGGTGAAGCCTTCGCCGAGTGCAAAAGGCTCTTTGCCGAGTGCTGCCAGCACTCGACAAAGAATGAATCTGCTGTAGTGTTCCCCACAACGGTAATGAGGTAGAGTGGATCTGGTTTCTCCATGACGGCTTTATTGATGATGAGAGCAACAACTTCTGCGTCAACATCTACATCGATATGATGACACAAAGACTTTTGTTTCCGGACAGCGGCATCAAGACAAAGATGATGTCGCCGCCATGGAATAATTTTTTCGGTCTCTTCTTCATTTTGTTGTGGTTGGATCTGGCCACGATGAAAGACTAAATAGAATAATTCTTAGATCAGTCTTCATTATTCTTTGGTGGCAAAAAGAGGAAGAAGAAAGACACAAGGAAGAAGAAGTTTCTCAATTCCGCCCGCAGGAATGTTGGCCATACGTTGGACATCTGTTCTTAGGTCTAAAACAACTGTTGTCGAGTATTTGCCTGTACGGTCATCCATATGAAGCGTCAAACAGGTTTGAATTTGAGAGTTAGAGCTATTCACAGCGTGGATACAGTATAGATGAAAATCAGTTTCTGCATATATATATATATATATATATATTTACCAGGGTACTTGTAACGTGATGATATACCTAGATATAATCTAATATAATTCTTCTTTCGTTTAAAAAGGGGACAAGGCTACCACCAGCCCATACTTACTAGCTGCCTGAATCTCACCTCCGGTCGGCTTAATCCCTCTCGTTGTTGGCTTCATGTTCATCGGCTAGTTCACGGTGAATAGCTGAAATCCAGGACTTAATTTATGTTCAAAAATTTATGTAAAATATCACTTTTTTGTTATGAATTTATTTATTAATGAAAGTTCTTCAAGAATGACTTAAATTTGACTATGTTTATATAAATATTTTTGAATAAGACGAGTAGTCAAATTTAAGGTCAAAAAAGTCAAACGTCTTATATTTTGGAATGGAGGGAGTAGCTCTCAATGTCATATACAACTTTGCACTTGAAAAGTTTTTTATTTAAAGCCATTTGGAGTCTCAAATATTGTTTTAATTTCATTGATTTTGAATTCAAGTTTAGAATTTTCAAACAACTGCAAATGTTGTTGTGGTCAATACAAAAGTTGTAGCATTCAGTGCAATCTACAAATGTGTAGTTAACAAATTTTTTATTTGAAGGCATTTAGAGTCTCAAACATTTATTTTACATTCTCCACTTTTGAGATTCAAAATTTTCAAACAATCTCATATGGAGATATGACCTATACCAAAGTTGTAGTTCTCCATTTGAGATCATTTTGTGGCTGAAACATTCAATAGAAGAGGTGTAGTGCAATGGCGGAGGAGGGATTGCGAAAGAGTTGAGGGTCTCTTACAACATCTGTACCAACAAATAGAATTTATAGAGTGTTGATGTCGGAAGTGATCCGAATCTCACACCAGCAGGGCTAGAACGCCCGAGGAGGTTGCGGATCAACCTGATACAACAAGGAACCTGGCTAAATCGATAAAAATCGATCTAGAGACCGGCTTATGTCGATTTAGGGTTTTGATCTCTTGTGTTGATAACTCTAGAACCCCTCTCGAAAAGACCCGTCGCGAAGAGGCACGTGGACGCAGACGCGGGGGTTGCTAGCGGGGCACGCGGCCGAGGAGGATGGGGCATGCCACATGTGGCGCGGCGCCGACGAGCTGAGGTCGCTGCCTAGAGTACGAGTGCGTGCGTACCCACCACCCGCGCCCAAGACGCGGGGAAAGAAACTTTTAACAATGGCGCACGTACGTACGTGCCAGGCATGGCGATGTGGAAGGAAGCAGAAAAGGATCGGAGATGGAGCTCGCTCGATCGGGACCCGCCAGCTCCAGCTCCGAGTGATGGAGATGTATCGATCATCAGTGCACTGCATGCATGCATTCAAACTTAACCACGCTGACCAGCTTGCTCTTTGCCGGCGCTGATGCGCTCAGCAAGCGAAAAAGTACACCAACAGGGACTACTACCACTCAAAGTGTAGGTACAAGGTACAACTCAGGGGTTGAGCAGCAGCCGCACCGCCATCGTCTTCTTAAACAATGGTCCCATCACTCACTCTTCGGTATCTCACCGGAGGCAGGAGAGAGTAAGAATCTATCATTTTAATAAGTTTTCTAGTAGATGGAGTCCTCTAGAATTAAGACTTCTTCATGCCAAAGTTTCTAGTATTAGATGTCTATTTTCTCCTCCTCATTCCCGGCGACGGCAATGAGTTAGGGTGGATCCGATTTGTCCATGGTGGCTTTATTAAAGATAAGGGCAACAACTTCGGCGTCAGCATCTTCATCGATATGACAACATGAAGACTTTTGTTTTCGGGCAACGACATCAAGATGGAGATGATGTCACCGCCACGAAATAATTTTTTTCAGCCCCTTCTTCGTTTTGTTGTTGTTGGATCTGACCACGATGAAGAACCAGAGAGAATAATTCTTGGGTCAGTCTTTATCATTCTTTGGTGACGGAAAGAAGAAGAAGAAGGAAGAGACAAGTAAGAAAAAGTTTCACAATTCCGCCTACAAAAATGTTGGTCGTCTATTGGGCATCTGTTTTTAGGCCAAAAAACTGTTGCCGAATATCTACCTGTACGGTCGTCCATACGAAGCGTCAAACAGGTTTGGATTTGAAAGTTTGAGCTATTCACAGCTTGAATACAATGTAAATGAAAGCCAGTTTCTGCATATATATATTTTTTCACGATACTTGTAACGTGATGATGCACTCATATATAATCTAATACAATTCTTCTTTCGTCTAAAAAAGGAACCAGGCTACCACCTGAAGGACCGAGAAAGCACTAGCAAGACGACCAGAGGGGGGTGAATGGGAGCTCAAAAATTTATCTCGAAACTTTGGCCAAATATACCAAAATCAACCCCCGAAAGCTACGACCGAAACCGTGATGCCCACGACCCTTGGAAGAGGGTGAATGATCCCTAGGATCACAGCAAGGCACCACAAGGTGAAAGCAAACCGAACGGCAAAAGCACCGGAGCAAGTTCGTTCCCCAAAAATCAAGTCTCGAACGTAGATAGATGGCTACGTTGGGAAATCCCTAAGTACCTATGCTAACAAGTAGCAACGATACCTAGAGAGGTTCCTTGGTCAACTCTAGGGCCAAACGAGAAGTCCGGAAACCAAGCGAAGAAGCCGGGAGAGGAAACACACTAAAACGCAACCTTCAGGCAAGTCCCGGACTGTCCGGCCCTGAGGTCCCGGACTGTCCGCGGTACTGCCGGACTGTCCGCGACCGAGTGGCGGACTGTCCGCCGGCAAAACTCGCCAAACAGCAAAGCTGCTGAAGTCCCTGCTCAAGTCCCGGACTGTCCGTGACAATCACCTGCGGACTGTCCGCCGGTCAAGAAGGAACCAAATAGCCGAGGAACGCAGCCACTGACTCGGCTTGCCCCCGACGCGCGGACTGTCCGCGCCCTGAGTGGCGGACTGTCCGCGGTCACTCAGGGAGGGCGATTTCAATCGCCCTTGTCTCAAAACTTCCCAAATCCGATCCAAATCAAAATCCCACGTTCCCAAATTTGGAGAAGATGATCACGAGGTAGTTAGGAGACTATCCCCAAAAATCATTCGCTCAAATCGATTCAATCACCGGGAAATCGAAGGGGGAAGGAGGATGAACCGAAAAGCACCACGAAAACGAAATCAACCCGATCTACTTGTTCGTAAGGAGTTAGATAAATTCCTTCGGTGGAAATGTTCTCCTTTCAAATACGAACAAGTTGATTCAAACGGATTTCGCAAAGACGCACGAGGGAGGGAGATCGAGTGACGGGAAAATCGCGGAGAAACGAAGAACGCGAAGAACACGAACAAAACGTGAATCAACACATCGATCTGCAACCGTGTGGCTACCACACGCTACAATAGTGAGGTTACGGCCTCACCTCCTCAAAATCTCCAGTACATAGAGGTATGGTTCTCTGCGGATCTCAGCTAGCTACAGCAGGGGATTGGGAGAGCAGGAAACCCTAGAAGCAAAGAGCAAATGAACTGAGATACATGGGGAGGAGGGTGTCTCCCCCTACTTAACCTATTCCTAATTCCTACTCTATTCCTATTCTACCCCTCTCTACTTACAGAGCGAATCAGCTAAACCCTAAGGTTATTCTGGACCAACTCGGTGGTAGGTAGATCCGACGGCCACGCCCGCACAACTCGTAGCGTTGCCTTGACGCAACCTCCCGTTTGCCGCCACGTGCCGCCACCGCTCCGCGTCCTTTTCCTGGACGTCGCACCCCCGGTTTTGAGGCCCCAACCGGGAAACCAGCCTTCACAGCGAACCCCCGGTTTTGAGGCCCAAACCGGGAAACCAGCCCACCAGCATCTAAGTTTTGAGGCCCAAACTCAGCAAACCCGCAGCGCCCAGGTTTTGAGGCCCAAACCTGGAAACCGTCCTCAGCCCGAGTTTTGTGGCCAAACTCGGAAACCCTCAACACCCAGGTTTTGAGGCCCAAACCTGGAAACCGTCCTCCCGATGGTTTTTCTCTAGCTCTTCCACCAAATCGACGTCGTAGAGGGGATGCACCACCCGTGCACCCCGTCCACTGACACGTGTCCCCAAGTCCACGACTCAGGCAACACATGACCGCAAGTCTTCGCTCGTCGCTGTCCCAGGCTGCCAGCCACCACAGCTGATCCTCGGGCCACCAGTCTCTCAGTCCAAGCCTCACGTCCACCCTTCGCCACTCTCGGTCCATCGGCACGGCACGTAACTACTTGACCTTCACCTTGCCTCTGATCACTGTATCCGTGCTCGACACCTGCACAACACAAGCCAAAGAATATGCGCATCATCCCAGTTGACAATCACTCATCACTCAGAGACCCGGCATACACCCATGTATCCGCAATCTCCCCATTGATGAGTGCATTGTCAACTACCAACACAAATCATAATGGAAGCAGAAGAAGGAAGAAGGAGAAGGAGAGAGAACTCAACCAAATGACCCAAAAGCATAGCAAAGCCGAAGAAGGTCAAGTGGAAAGAGCAAGACAACTTGGTCCCCAAAGACATGGGCAACGGCTCGACGCGACCAAGCAAAGCAAAGCAAAGCTAGCCCTCAAGAAGAGGTAGAACAGGCTCAACACCGCTAGCAAATACCAATTGAAAATATCAAAGCAAAATGCTAGTCCCTCAAGATAGAGGCATAGAGGCTCAACACAACTAGCAAAGAAAGCTCGATACCAATGCCTTACGGCCAACAGGAAGCAGCAAAAACTCCCCCTCGAATAGCGCAAACAACCAGGAAAGCTCCCCCCCTTAGTTCAAACGAAGGGTAATGATTTGCAATTTATCCCCCTTAGTTGAAAATGCACCTATCAAGAGACAATGCTCCCCCTGGGAAAATGCACCATCAAAAAGTGCCAACACGCAGATTTCTCCCCTTCCAAAATGCATATGAGTCAAAATGCAAGTTAGGAGCTTCAGGAGTATACTCAAAAGAGTGCAAAGATGCTCTATAGAGTTCTGATCCGATGATGCAGAAAATGCACAGAATGCTAGCAAAGGCTCAAACTGATCACTAAGTCTGAAATGAGAGCACAAAGAGCAGTTTTTAGCCGAAAAGGTATTCACCATCAAAATAGCACAAGACATGTATAGACAGGAAGTCAAACAAGTGCTAATCATGTATGCAAGGTGAACTACCCTAGCACAGTTCAATCATCATGCTGATACCAATTGAAAAATGAAGCATATACTTGTGATTTCAAATTGTAATCGGAGTTGCAGCGGTGAAATTACACAAGTCCAAAAATCAGCATGTGACTGCGAGAGGTTGAATGCTTGTTATTGCCTAACTTTCCAACTGTGCGAAGCCTATGCATAAGCAATCAGAAGCTTAAAGCAACAGTTTTGGTCATACACTACACAGCTCAAGTTTAACTCAAAGTGCAATGAGAAACAGTCTCGAAACTGTGAGGTGCTAACAAGCAAACCCATCTCGATCTTTTCAATTCACTTAACTTGGTTCAGATTTTAAACAGAATATGACATACCAAGCAAGTGAATGACTCAACACTAGAGAAATAGCAACCTAGCATACATAGATAGCATAAGTGACTTCGACACATCCTACACATGCTAGTTGCATATCTTAATGGTGAACATTTTCAAGTTTTAAGTTCATTAATCAAATTCACCATTCAAAAATAGCTCAGCTCCCAGTATGTATCAGTGATCAGAAAGAGCATAAGCTACAGCATCTACAAAAAGCATTGGAGCAAAGACTACACAGAGCATAGTTACATTCTTCAGACTATATTCATGAAGCTCAGAATGTAAAAGCGTTTGCTGAAATGCAAAGATGCATGAAGAAACCAAAAGAAAGCAAAAACAACTGAAAAACACAAAGTCAGTGTATCATACAAGAGTCAAAAATGTTTCCCTCATATAAAAGGGGAAACACACACCAAGCTCACCTCTCAACCGATTAAAAGTTGATTGGTCCAAAGGCTTGGTGAAAATATCAGCCAACTGATGATATCGACATGGCGAAGGTCGATATCACCCTTCTCATAGTGGTCTCGCAGAAAATGAAAGCGCACATCAATGTGTTTGGTCTTCAAGTGTAGCACGGGGTTCTTAGCAACGCTAATCGCACTCGTGCTGTCACAAAGCAAAGGAACACGAGAAAAGCTCAGACCAAAATCACGCAAAGTGGCCATCATCCAGAGTAACTGGGAACAGCAGCTAGCCGCAGCAACATACTCAGCCTCCGTGGTAGACTGGGCGACACTAGACTGTTTGCGAGAAGACCACGAAACAAGAGAAGAACCAATAAACTGGCAAGTCCCAGAAGTGGACTTGCGGTCAATACGGCAACCAGCAAAATCAGCATCAGAATAACCGCAAAGCGAGAGGGTGGAGGAAGCATAATACCAAATCCCAAATTCTGGAGTGAAGGATAAGTACCTCATAATGCGCTTGACCGCCTGACGGTGTGAAGTGTGTGGCGACGACTGAAATCACGCGCACAGACACACCGCGAACTGGATGTCCGGGCGTGTCGCCATCAGGTACAGCAGCGACCCGATCATACTCCGGTACTCCTTCTGGTCCACTGCTTCTCCTTGCTTGTCCGCATCCAGGGCCGTCGTGGTCGCCATGGGTGTTGGAAGAGGCTTGGCCTCACCCATGTCGAATTTCTTCAAAATGTCTCGGGTGTACTTGCCCTGGTGCACGAACGTCCCTTCCCGGGATTGCTTGATTTGCAACCCGAGGAAAAACGTCAACTCGCCCATCATGCTCATCTTAAATTCCCTGCTCATTGTATCTGCAAACTTGGCAACCAAAGCGTGAGAAGAACCACCGAAAATGATATCATCCACGTAAATTTGGTCCAAGAGAGTATCAGTGCCTTGCTTGAGGAGAAAGAGCGTTTTTTCTACACATCCCATTTTAAAACCCTTAGCAAGCAAAAAGGTTTTCAACCTATCATACCAGGCTCTAGGGGCTTGTTTCAAACCATACAAAGCTTTGTGAAGTTTAAAGACATGGTTTGGAAACTTGGGATTTTCGAAACCGGGGGTTGTCTAACATACACCTCCTCTTCTATGTAGCCGTTTAAGAAGGCATTCTTTACATCCATTTGAAAGAGTTTAAACCCTTTGGATGCAGCAAAAGCCAAGAGTATCCTAATAGCCTCCAAACGAGCTACAGGAGCAAACGTCTCCTCATAGTCTATCCCCTCCTTCTGACTATATCCCTGGGCTACGAGTCTGGCCTTGTTTCTCACAACATGGCCATCTTCTCCCTGTTTGTTTTTGAAAACCCATTTTGTCCCAATAGAATGACACTCAGAAGGTGGAGACACTAGAACCCAAACCCGATTTCTCTCAAAGTTCTCAAGCTCCTCATGCATGGCATTGACCCAATCCGGATCCGTCAAAGCGTGTCCAACATCCCGGGGTTCAAAATCAGCAACAAATGCAGAATGAGCAAAGTGAGAGATTTGCCTTGACCGGGTAACGCGTTCGTCGATGCTGCCGATCATCTGCTGAGGCGGGTGCTGGCGCTGAATGTGTCGTGGCGCCTCCCTTGCCGAAGTGGCCTCCCCCTCAGCAGCAGCTGGTGCCTCCCCGGGTACAAAGGGTACCGCTCGGGGTGGCGGATCCCACAGCCCCCAGGAAGAAGACGTGTCGGGGCCGTGAGTCATCGTAGAGGCCGCTCTTGGCGGCACAGCAGGTGGAGAGGGTGCTGGATCATCCATATCTTCAGCACCCTCATCCTCGTCATCAAAAAGAGGCTCACCGACCTCGTGATCACCTGCACACTCAAAACGAGAAGAAGGACAAACCATGGTCTCGTCGAAGGTGACATCGGATGTCTCCATGACTCGGTTAGTGTCAAGGTTAAGTACACGATAAGCTCGAGTGTGAGTGCCATAACCCAAAAACACACCGTCAGAAGAACGAGACTCAAACTTGTCCAAGTTGCCCTTTTTGAGTATAAAACAATGGCAACCAAAAACCCGAAAATAACTCACATTGGGCAGTTTTCCAAAACACAACTCATAAGAAGTCTTTTTCAAGAAAGCTCTCAGAAAAATGCGATTGGAAATATAGCATGCAGTGTTCATAGCTTCGGCCCAATAACGCCTAGGAGTCCTATGCTCATCGAGCATCGTCCTGGCCATCTCTACAAGGGTCCGATTCTTCCTCTCTACAACACCATTCTGTGGCGGTGTGTAAGGGGAAGAAAACTGATGCTCCAAACCCAAAGAGTTACAAAACTTCTCAAAATCCGAATTCTTGAATTCGGAACCATTATCACTCCGAATTGCTCGCATTGAGTTCAAAGGGAACTCATTTTGAAGACGCAAAATCAGATTGCGAGCAAGGGAGAAAGTCTCGGTCTTCTCAGCTAAAAAGAAGACCCACGAATATCTCAAAAAGTCATCAACAACAACAAGCACATACCACTTCCCCCCAACCGAGCTCACCCGAGCCGGACCAACAAGGTCCATGTGCAAAAGCTCTCCAGGGTGCTTGGTCATGACCTGAGTCACTGGATGGTGGGGAGCGGCAACCATCTTTCCATGTCTACAAGAGTGGCAAACAAGATCCTTCTCCATATGCAACTTGGGCAATCCTCGGATTAGGCCAAGTGAACTAAGCCTTGCAAGCAAGTCGAAGCTCAAATGTCCAAGTCTCCTATGCCACTTCCAAAGATCAGAAGAGGAAGGTCCAACCACAAGACAACGAGAAATGCTAAAAGACTCCGAGAAATCCGCACGAAAGACTTTCCCAAAGGGCGAAATCACACAAACAAGATTGCCCTGAGGGTCCAAAATATGACTGAGATTCGATTTAAAACGAATCTCATAGTCATCATCGAAAAGTTGCGAAACAGAAAGAAGGTTAAAATGCAAGTTAGAAACAAGAGCAACATCGCGCAACACAAAGTGCTCATTAACTCGCACAGACCCACGAGACAACACCTTACCTTTGCTGTTGTCGCCGAAGGTGATATACTCCTTTTCGGCGACCGGACTAAGACTGGAGAACCACTTGGCGTTTCCGGTCATGTGCCTCGAACACCCGGAATCCACCAACCAAACGTTCTCCAATCGTTTTACCTACATCAATAAAAAGACATAGGGTGAGCATACGGGCCAACACTGGGGTTAGTGAAGTAAGGGGAATACCAGTGTTGGGTCGGCTGCTCAAAAGAACGATTAGCGAAAAAACCATTCCTAGCACACCTACGAAGGAAGCGATCACCACGTTTAGAGGAATGTGGTCCGCTGGGGAAGGAGCGCTCACCGCGATACTCAAAACGCGGTGCGGGAAAACTCTCAACTACAAAGCCACCGCCACGGGGTCCATAGCTTACAGCAGGCTCCCGCCGGGCACGCTCTCTACGAGGCCTAGGCCTAGGAACTTGAGGCACTGCACCTCTAGGCCTAGCATCTCTCCTCAGAGCTCTCCTCTGCCTAGGCCTGAGAACTTGAGGTTCTGGACCTCTGGGCCTAGCAGCACGTCTCTGAACATTTGGCGCATGTACAACATGGAGAGGATGGTACATGTCCGCATTGTTCATCTCCCTAGCACGGCGCGCCTCTCTCTTGCGCCGAAAGCAGAACTCGCTCAAGTGTCCATCTCGCCCACAATGCTCACAATGGTACCTCACCGCTCTCATAGGGGGTTGTTGGTACTCACGGTAGTGGGTGTGGATCACTTTGCCCTTCTGTGGCATAAGCTCCTCTTGGATGGGTGGCATGGTGTCAAGCTTGTTCTTGAGGTGGTTGGGCTTGGGATGCCACACTTGGTTTTTGGGTGGAGCTCTTGGAGGCTCAACAAAGACCCCACCCTTGGTGTTAGGCTTGAGAGGCTCTTTGGGTGGAAGCTTGGTAAGTTTGGGAGTAGTGGTGGAGTTGGGCTTCTCACTCGGGTTCAGACCACTCGACTCTCCAATCTTGCCAAAAGCAGAAACATCAACACCCGGAGCAAAGCCTACACCAGGACCTCCAGCAGCTCGCTTAAATTGGGAGATTATCATCCCGAGCTGTGGCTCACCGCTAGACACCCATGACAAGATGGTCCAAAGGTATGTGTTTTCCTCCTCGGTTTGCATCTTGTCATGCTTCACATTAGCGATCTCCATCTCCAAACTCTCACAAAGAGCACACCTAGCCACACATGTGCTACCTGAGTTGGCCTCTTCAAGAGACACAATCTTGGCATTCTTCTCTGCCAACTCAGATTGCAAGCCTGGACAGGTCTTGCACGCACCCAACAACAAGGGTCTAGCACGGAGCTCATCCACCTCTCCTACCAACACAGCATACTTGCTCCTCAAAGTGAGAAGGTCAGTCATGTGTGTGGTGCACATCTCACACTCCTCCTCATCAGTAACAACCACGATGGACTTGACAGAATCAAGTTCCTTCACCGTATCCTCCCACTTCTGCCTAAACTCCTTGCGCTCTCTAGCGGCACGCCTAAGCAGCTTATCTTGACTAAGAAGCGCGGCAGTAAGTTTCTCGACCTCAGCGGAAAGCTCGTCGTGGGTCAGAGATACCTGGGAGGTGTCGTCGTCGTCGTCGTCGTTCCGAGGAGTCTCCAGCTCGCCATTGAGGGCCATGGTGCAGAGGCTGTCGTCGTCGGCGAAGAAGCAGAGGCCGTTCAGCTTGTCCTCGATCCTCTTCTTCTTATCGGACTCGTCATTGCTGGAGGCCGCGGAGTCGTCATCCGAGTCGTCGACGTCGATGAGCGTGGCGAAGAACGCGCGCTGCTCAGCCTGGGTCTTCTCCAAGTACTTGGTCTTGATGTACTCCTTGTCGAAGCCACCCTTCCGCTTGTGCTTCGCGGGGACGTACTTCTCCTTGCGCTTGTCGGAGTCGTACTTGTGCCCATGGTCCGCCTTGCCGAAGGTCTGCTTGTTCTTCTTCGGGCAATTGGCGATGAACTGGTTGGGGTCGCCGCACTCATAGCATCCTGAGCGTCCTCCTCCGCGGCGACGGTTCATGCGGTTGTTGTGGAACTGCGAGAACCGGTTGGCGAGCATATCCAACTCGTCATCCCCCAAAGACTCCAGCTGCTCCTCTGTGACAGAAAAGAGAGAAGAGAGTGCAAAACCTCCAGAGGGGTTAGCAGAAGAGCCAGAAAGCAAAGCCATCGACGGGCCAGAAGGATTTTCATAAGAAGCCCTCGCCATGGCATCGATCTCACTGGACTTGAGCTTACTGAAGAGCTCGTCGCACGTGAGGGTCTCATAGTTAGGTGATTCGATGATCGTCTGAACTTTGGAATCCCACACCGACCGATCAAGAGTATGGAGTAGCTTCAAAGCTCTCTCATGATCGTCGAATGGCAACAGCTCCTTGTTAGCCCTCATCCTATTGACAATCACCTGAAAGCAAGCGAATAAACTTTCTATGCTCTCGCCAGGCATATGTCGAAAGTTCTCATACTCTCGCTTGTGCGACTCGTAGAGGCGGGTTTTGACTTGAGAGGTTCCCTCATGGAAACGCATGAGGGATGCCCAAATCTCCCGAGCCGTAGCGAGGTGAGAAATGCGATCAAACTTCGTCATGCTCAAGCATGAGAAAAGAGCATTACGGGCTCGGCTATTGGCATCGTGATCATCGATCTGACGCTGAGTCACACGAGCAGCCAAGACCACGTAATCAGCAGAGTTGCAAATATCCCAAATGGAAGCACCCATACTCTACAGAAAGGCCGACATGCGTATCTTCCAATACGCATAGTTCGTCCCATCGAAGAACGGCAGTTTGCCCACGCCGCGATCCATGTCGCCTTCTGTGGATCTGGAACCGGCTAAGGTGGAAGATCCTTAACCTGCTCTGATACCAATTGAAGGACCGAGAAAGCACTAGCAAGGCGACCAGAGGGGGGGGGGTGAATGGGAGCTCAAAAATTTCTCTCGAAACTTTGGCCAAATGTCCCAAAATCAACCCCCGAATGCTACGATCGAAACCGTGATGCCCACGACCCTTGGAAGAGGGTGGATGATCCCTAGGATCACAGCGAGGCACCACAAGGTGAAAGCAAACCGAACGGCAAAAGCACCGGAGCAAGTTCGTTCCCCAAAAACAAAGTCCCGAACGTAGATAAACGGCTACGTTGGGAAATCCCTAAGTACCTATGCTAACAAGTAGTAAGGATACCTAGAGAGGTTCCTTGGTCAACTCTAGGGCCAAACGAGAAGTCTGGAAACCAAGCGAAGAAGCCGGGAGAAGAAACGCACTAAAACGCAACCTTCAGGCAAGTCCCGGACTGTCCAGCCCTGAGGTCCCGCACTGTCCATGGTACTGCCGGACTGTCCACGAGCGAGTGGCGGACTGTCCACCGGCAAAACTCGCCAAACAGCAAAGCTGCTGAAGTCCCTGCTCAAGTCCCGGACTATCCATGACAATCACCTGCGGACTGTCCGCCGGTCAAGAAGGAACCAAATAGCCGAGGAACGCAGCCACTGACTCGGCATGCCCCCGACGCGCGGACTGTCCGCGCCCTGAGTGGCGGACTGTCCGCGGTCACTCAGGGAGGGCGATTTCAATCGCCCTTGTCTCAAAACTTCCCAAATCTGATCCAAATCAAAATCCCACGTTCCCAAATTTGGAGAAGATGATCACGAGGTAGTTAGGAGACTATGCCCAAGAAATCATCCGCTCAAATCGATTCAATCACCGGGAAATCGTAGGGGGAAGGAGGATGAACCGAAAAGCGCCACGAAAACGAAATCAACCTGATCTACTTGTTCGTAAGGAGTTAGATAAATTCCTTCGGTGAAAATGTTCTCCTTTCAAATACGAACAAGTTGATTCAAACGGATTTCACAAAGACGCACGAGGGAGGGAGATCGAGTGACGGGAAAATCGCGGAAAAACGAAGAACGCGAAGAACACGAATAAAACGTGAATCAACACATCGATCTGCAAACGTGTGGTTACCACACGCTACAATAGTGAGGTTACGGCCTCACCTCCTCAAAATCTCCAGTACACAGAGGTATGGTTCTCTGCGGATCTCAGCTAGCTACAACAGGGGATTGGGAGAGCAGGAAACCCTAGAAGCAAAGAGCAAATGAACTGAGATACATGGGGAGGAGAGTGTCTCCCCCTACTTAACCTATTCCTAATTCCTACTCTATTCCTATTCTACCCCTCTCTACTTACAGAGCGAACCAGCTAAACCCTAAGGTTATTCTGGACCAACTCGGTGGTAGGTAGATCCGACGGCCACGCCCGCACAACTCGTAGCGTTGCCTTGACGCAACCTCCCGATTGCCGCCACGTGCTGCCACCGCTCCGCGTCCTTTTCCTGGACGTCGCACCCCCGGTTTTGAGGCCCAAACCGGGAAACCAGCCTTCACAGCCAACCCCCGGTTTTGAGGCCCAAACCGGGAAACCAGCCCACCAGCATCTGAGTTTTGAGGCCCAAACTCAGCAAACCCGCAGCGCCCAGGTTTTGAGGCCCAAACCTGGAAACCGTCCTCAGCCTGAGTTTTGTGGCCAAACTCGGAAACCCTCAGCACCCAGGTTTTGAGGCCCAAACCTGGAAACCGTCCTCCCGATGGTTTTTCTCTGGCTCTACCACCAAACCGACGTTGTAGAGGGGATGCACCACCCGTGCACCCCGTCCACCGACACGTGTCCCCAAGTCCACGACTCAGGCAACACATGACCGCAAGTCTTCGCTCGTCGCTGTCCCATGCTGCCAGCCACCACAGCTGATCCTCGGGCCACCAGTCTCTCAGTCCAGGCCTCACGTCCGCCCTTCGCCACTCTCGGTCCATCGGCACGGCACGTCTCTACTTGACCTTCACCTTGCCTCTGATCACTGTATCCGTGTTCGACACCTGCACAACACAAGCCAAAGAACATGCGCATCATTCCAGTTGACAATCACTCATCACTCAGAGACCCGACATACACCCATGTATCCACACCACCAGCCCGGGCTGCATGCAGTGTGTGTTGAGTTGTTGACTCGGCTACCTACATGGACGTGAAGGACATTAAGTACGTACATCGTGAATAGCACCGTGCCATCGGCCTCGAGTCATTTTTAATCTTGCTTTCATCCACAAGTCAATTTTTTTTTTGCAAAAGAGTGTGTATAAGAAGGGGGCACAATCTACTCCTAGCTTGCATGCAGTGACGTCGTTATACCGGGGAAGAGTAAATGACTGCTGCCTCGACATCCATGTATATCGACTTCCCAAACTTGTGCTAGTTCTTATCGCTACAACATCGGTGGAAAGATGTTTTGCACTAGTAAAAATTGTGAAGACAGATCTGTATAGAACCGTCACTACTGCATGCTGGGCCTTTAGCCCCGGTCCAAAATGGCCTTTAGCCCCGGGCATGGAGCCGGGGCTAAGGAATCGGGACTAAAGACCCGACCTTTAGCCCCGGTTGGTAATACCAACCGGGACTAAAGAGGTCCCGAGCCGGGCCCCGATGGCTGGCCTCTTTAGTCCCGGTTAGTATTACCAACCGGGGCTAAAGACCCTCGGGGGTTGTCCTCTTTTTTTTCTTTTTCATTTCTTTTTTCTTTTTAATTGGTTATTGTTTTCGGTTTTATAATTACATTAGGTTTTCTAATATGTTTTCTTTGCTGCTAATATATTATACATTAGGGTTTCAAATACATATTCATCGCTGCTAATGTATGTATGCGCGTATATATACACATAAAATTTGTAACCAAAGTGGTGGATTTCCTCAAATGTGTGGATGTCCTTTAATGCATGGTATAAACATATATTATTCCAACAGAATTTTTCTAACAGAAAATTTATTACAGTCCTCAAATATTACAACTCAAATATTACAGAATGTTTAAATATTATTCTAACAGAAAATTTATTACAATCCTCAAATATTACAACTCATGTAACCAAATATTATTACAGTCCTCAAGCAACAAATAAATCATAAGTCCTCAGACAAAACTGTTCTCAAGCTACAAATAAATGACAAGTACATGCCGCAATATAACAACTCACAAATACTCAATCATACACATGTATCAGTACCTATTAAACAGCGATTCTGCAATGCTGTCACGAAAGACATTCATTTGTGCACGGTCTGCACTATCAGGGGCAGGAACAGTTCTGGCTGATGAAGCCCTGATGAAACGAGGCTTCAGGAGGCACAAACTTAGAATGACGATCCAAAATCTGAAAGTCGTCATCTATTTCCCCACTCAACCTTATGAAGTTATGCAACGCAACAGCAGCAGTAATAATGTGCGTTTGAGTTTGAGGAGGGTAGCAAGGGATATTCAACAGTAAGCGCCATTTCATCTTCAAAACGTCAAAGGCCCTCTCAATGACGTTTCTAAGAGATGAGTGTGCACAATTGAATATCTCATGTACACCTTGAGGTTCTCCGGCGTTTTGAATGTCTTGAATGTGGTACTTCATTCCCTTGTAAGGAGCAAGGTACCCGAGACGGTTTGGGTAGCCGCCATCCACCAAGTAGAACATCCCTACAGCACCAAGTATCTGTCATTGTTACATGCTTCAATTAGAAATGTCAAAACAATTAGCAGCTAGGTTTCTACCTTGAGGAGGGTGAGGAAAGTCATCCTTGAATGTTGATATGGCATCCTGAAACACTCTTGTGTCATGGACAGACCCCGACCATCCCGCAAGGAGAAATGTGAAGACCATGTCAAAATCACATACAACCATCACATTTTGAGTGCTGATGCCCTTGCGACACAAGTGCTGCACAAACTTATCTTGTGGTACGACAACAGGGAAGTGACTGCCATCTATAGCTCCTATGCACCTCTCGAATTCAGGATAGAATCTATGGTTTGTCAACCTAGGATGCATTGTCCTAAATTCTGGGTCCCGAGGTTTAATGACGTTGTCTGCAAGTTTAAGCACACAGGACAACACGCTATAGAACATGTTGTGGACAGTGCCTAGAGATCTCTCAAATCTGTCCTCAGCTTGCCTATACGGTTGTGGAGCAACAAGCATCCATAGGAACATACCTAAAGCCTCAATAGATGTGGACTTTTTAGTGTCTTTGAGGCCATGCTCATCTATCAAGACCTTATGCAGTCTATAGAACATAGCTGGGGAAATTCTAAACATGTTGTACCCACTCCAGGCCAGTCATTGTTGGCACCCTATAGTCTGACCTATTGTAATGCTTTTCGAAATGCAAGGCATACTGGTTCATACCAAGCTGTATTGCAGTCACTTCATCAGCATCATCAAAGAACATGCTAAAGAAATCGTCCTCCCACTGTTCATCATCGTCATCGTCAGCTGTAGTTACCGAAGCTCCAGGTTGCCCAACCATCTGAACACATGAAAAAAAACAAATGAACACAAATTAGTATCATTTTACAAAAGCCTATATACCCATGCAGCAGTACCTGAAAGATGACTCCTGGACCCAGAAAGAAACACCATCAACGATTCACAACCGCACAAAACAAATTACTTCGCAATTCATCCATGAATGAACATCAGCAATTAATGCGAATAACAGACTTTGTTCGAACATACAAATCACAGAAATAATTGAAACACCACCATACACATGACAGACTTAGTTCACGATACAAAAGGCACGACAAATGCATGGATAAAAGGGTCTAGTTAATGACCCTCGCATGGTCTTTAATGAGGGCCAACCTTCCTTTTGGAGCTGACTGGAGGAAAAATCTTGTATCTTTTGCATTTCTAGCGATCCTGGACACACCAACCCACAGCTCAGGATCCTCCTCTGTTACCCCTGCTTCTCTAGCCAGCTTTGCAACTAGGTCAATGGTTTCCAGTTCTTCATTGTTCTTGGCCTTGTCAACCTGCTTCCTCTGACCCCAAATCTCCTGCATCACTCCAGTCCTTTTGTCAAAACTTAAGGTCAAGTTCCTCAGGTTCTCATTCATCCTGACTGCTGGACTCCTGGACCTCTTGCTTGGACTACCAGCTGTGCTGTGGTTGCTGAGACTGCTGTAGCTCCTCTTGCTGCCACTGCTCTGAGGGGTGCACACGTCTTCTTCATCATCAGTACTAACATATAGTGGTGCATTCTTACGGCCAGGAACATAAGCCGTCTCCCCAGTGACAGCTACGCCCCCGAACATGATATCCAAAAGATCCATGTATGGTGGCATTGCACCTTTCAGCTGCTCCTGGAAAACAAAAATAGAGAACAACATGTTATAAACTCTCGAAAGCATGCACTGAAGCATGAAAACAGAACCGATTTAGGTGTACCTTGTCGTCGTTCTCCTCCCACCATTCATCTGTAGCGTTGACGGAGCCATCTGGATTGCGCCCCAATCCCGTTTCTTTGTTCTGGAGGTTTCGTAGGCTATTCCAGAGAGTCCTCAGCTTACGGTACTTGTAGCCAAAGGTGACGTTATCGTGAACTAATTCGGTGGCTTTGAAGAAAGCCTCCGACAGGTTCTGCCAACTCCACCTGTTCATTTGACCCCTTGGGTAGTTGCCCTTGCGCATCTCTTCAATGTACAACTCACAGAAGATACGAGTGTTTTTCGTACTCCATTCGACCCTGCTTAGGCTGTTCTGAAATTATGCAGAATCTCTGAGTCTTGCATGTCATTTCATTAGTCAATAAAGTAACCAATAGCAGGTTGCATGTCATTTCATTACTTAATGATTCATGCAGCAAGCAAAGAACAACAAGTAAAAAATAATAAGTAAAGAACGAACAACATTTGCAGTTCATGGACAAAGAAACTTTGTGTATACCGGCACTTCAGTGCGAGGGACGTCGTCGGTGGCGGCTGCCTGGGCACCCTGACGACCTCGGGGAGGCACAGGGGGAGCAGCACGGCTAGCACGGGTGTTTCCTCCACTACCTCCTACGACACTGCGAGGATTTCAGAGGCCGAGGGAACCCCTGCCGCCAATGGAAGGCCCGCGCACGGGACGGGGGCCGCGAGTCCGGCCGCTTTCGCCGTCTTCCTCCGGGGACTGCAGGATGTCCTGATACCCAGTCATGCCCGTCCACAACGCGCCGGCGTTGAGGTCGACCGAACCGAACCGAAGGTGTTGCCGAAGCTGTTCAGTGCTAGGGGACAGCGCGTTGTTGCCGAAGCTAAATCTGGAGGTGTTGGCGAAGCCGTCACCGGAGGTGTTGCCCAAGTGGTAGCCGGAGGTGTTGGCCAGGCCGGAGGGGTTGTCGAAGCCGGAGGTGTTGGCCAGGCCGGAGGGGTTGCCGCCGAAGCCGGAGGTGTTGGCGAAGCCGTAGCCGGTGTTGGGGAACGAGCCTGCGTCGAACTCGCCGTCTTCATTGACGTCGCTGTGGTACCCGTCCATCGCTGACGAGAAGCTAAAGGACTCCCGCGCGGTGGATCTGGTGCACGGACGGGTGGATGAGTGGAGGACAGAGCGGAGGCGGGGAGAGACCGGGAGCCGCGGCGGCGGGGGTAGGAGCACTACGGGTGGATGAATGGATAGGCTTTAGTCCCGGACGGTGACACCACCCGGGACTAAAAGACCTTTAGTCCCGGGTGGTGTCACCGCCCGGGACTGAAGGGGTTTCTCCCGCCAGTGTTTTGGATTTAGGGTTTAGGGTTTAGTACCTTTAGTCCCGGGTGGTGTCACCGCCCGGGACTGAAGAGGTTTCTCCTGCCAGTGTTTTGGGTTTGCAGTATTTTGGGTTTTGTAATAAGTTTTCATTATATAAATATGTTGTAATGTTGTTAATTGCATAGTAAATTAAATATTAGCCATCAATGAACTCTTTTGAGCGACGATTGGCATTGTACATCCAGTGACGTGTCATCATCTGCATTATATGACATATCACATAATTATATCTCTCATTCTTATAAACAAATGAAATTATAAAATGACATATAACATAATTATATCTCTCATTCTTATCAACAAATTTAATTTTCTAGCTCAAATTTATAAACAAGTTCATGACACCCAAATTTAGTAAGTATCACTGGTGGCATATAAGTAGTAGCAGTTGAACTTGTCTAATTAATTATTACATCAAGATAACAGTGCAGCCTCATCCATTTGGCCACAACCAAAGCAACTAACAACACCTGCACATTTTTTCCACATCATAGTCCAACAAGATGGACTGTCTGCCACTCCAACCTGATAGTAAGGTAAGGTAGGGGTAGGTGCAGTAGGAATTGAGTTGATTCTTGAGTTGAAAGCCTCTAGAGCTGCAGAAGCTTCCTCAAAAGACTTGTACTTTTTATGCACAACTCGCTTAACTTTGAGGACATACTGACTGCACTCGGCCCAGCTGGTGTAAATACCTGGCTTGGTGCCCTCGAAAACAACATACCAAGCAGGCATCCTTCAGCAAACAAATGATTTAACTGATCTCTATTTCTCCAAAAAATTAAAATAAACTAATTAAACCGATCACATTTTGTAAACTAAAGTATTATATATTTCTAATTTCTATAAACAAATGATTTAACTGATCTCTATTTCTCCAAAAAATTAAAATAAACTAATTAAACCGGTCACATTTTGTAAACTAAAGTATTATATATTTCTATTTTTTGTAAGCAAATGATTTAAATGATCTCTATTTCTCTAAAAAATTAAAATAAACTAATTAAACTGGTCACATTTTGTTTTTAGGGTACTAATTTAAACTATCAAGTGAATGAACTCAAAATAGTTTCAAAAACCATGTATATATATATATATATGGTAGCTAAAAGTATATGAAAAACTGAAGTTAGTAACCTTTGAACGAGTCGATGTCGACGTAGATGTGATGAAATAGATCAATCGCCGGAGATATGTTAACAAACAAAAATCACCGGAGAAGAGAGCAAACAGGCAGCAAAGCAAGAACTTAATGAAAAAAATGAAGACTGAGAGAGCTCGGGCAGGGCTGAAGAAGGTGGAAGAACAGTTCAAATATAGGGAGAGACATTTAGTCCCGGCCCTAGTTCCTAACCGGGGCTAAATGCCAACATTTAGCCCCGACTGGATACAGCAACCGGGGCAAAACCTTTCGCCAACCAGGGCTAAAGGTCAATCTTTAGCCCCGGTTGGTGACACCAACCGGGACTAAAGGTCCCTTTGACAAATGAGCCGTTGGGCAGGGAAACTTTAGCCCCGGTTGGTGTTACCAACCAGGGCTAAAGACCTTTCTAGTCCCGGGCGCAAATTTTTCCGTGACTAATGCTGATTTTGCAAATCGTCCAAAGGCATGTTCTCTGGTAGTGCCTATTGGGTATGGGTTTATGAATGACCGTGTCGTTTGGTTCGTGGAACAAAAATTGTTTGATGCAACTCCAAATGATGATGTCATAGTTTGTTTTCATAATATGGATAACCGTATCCGTAGAGCGAAATTGTAAGAGGTAACTACTTTATTTTTGTCTTACTATAACATTGCTAATTTTGTTCCTCTGTATGAATTCTTGATTTTTGTATTATGTCATCATTATAAATAATTATGCCTATGTTTTTATATATCATATTGTTAGATTACTATAAGGTCATCCGCAATGGTTGTCAAATAGCTATCTAGAGAAATTTTATTGGCTCTCAATAGCACTTTACAATAGCTAGTGAGATGATGTATAAAAATAATAAAAAAGTAGCACTCTTATTGGCTATCGAGGAGAGAGATCAAATAGCCTCGATAGCCAATAAGAGTGCTACTTTTGTAAGTTGTCTTATCAAAATAGTATTTATTTATATGTCTCATCTAGCTAGCTATTTGTAAGTTGTCATGGAGAGCCAATAGCATTTTTCCTAGAGACCAAATAGCTAGCGATTTTGAATACCATTGCGGACGCCCTAAGTTTTTACCATGAGTCAATGCCGATCTCGGTTATAACTTTTTCTAGATTCGCCACTGCTAACTGAATTTCACAGATAATCGAGGAACGGAATCGGTTTCAGTTAACGAGGCCTGGCAAGTCCTGGTACGCACGTGGCCGGCGTGGGAAGAAAAAGAGATCGAGATACGTAGAGCAGGATGGGCAGGGGCCTGCGTGTACCTGGGATGCTTCTACCTGCCTCGTTCTTCCTCCGAGTGATCGAGCGAGCAATCAGTATTTCAGTGCATGCATGCGTGGACCAGTCAACGAACTTTTAGCTGAATAGCTGACCACCAGCTTGCGAATCGCGATTGTTGGCCGCTGACAGACTAGCTAGTACAGTACCAGTCTACCACCAGTCTGTGTTGAGTGTTGACTCGGCTGGTCGGCTGGCTCAATCTCATCTCCAGCCAGGCGATACAGTAATCCTCTCTAGCTTGAATGGTCACTGCACGCTGAAGTGCTGAACACAGCTGAAAGCCAGAACTTGCATACATCAATGTGTTATTAGGTTCGTAGGAATTAGGATCGACCAGAGGGCCAGGGGTCAAGCATTCTAGGTGTGGAGAATTAGGTGTATGATCCTAAAAAAACTGCTCTCAGGTATACGATCCTTTTTGTTTCGAATTTAGTTCTATAGTCTCAAAACAAAATTTATTTAGCTCCATGGCCTTCCGACAGTTTTGGACAGCTAACGGTGTTAAATCAGTGATAAAAAGACTATTTTACCTCTAACGAAAAAATAAAACAATTTTGTTTGTATATAGAAAAAATTGGTACATAGTTTAGCTCAATTAAGAATACAATTCATAGTTTGCCTCAATTAAGAAAACAATTCACACTACGTATTGGAGTGGGTTGTATTCGTAATTGAACCAAACTATGTACCAAATTTTTCTATATACAAATAAAATTGTTTTATTTTTCGCTAGGGGTATGTTGACATGAAAATTTGGGCGAGGTGCCAACACACTCGACCACGGTCCTCAGAAGCCGTACAGAAGCAAGGTCTTAACCTCCTGGACCTTCAAAAGATGGCGGTGCCGAATCTTGGTGAGAACGACCTCAGACGTGCCAGTCAATTTGACCTACAATTGACAAGGATAAGAAAAAGATGTTAAATCGTGGAACCTGCCGGTTTGATGCTAGACAGTTCCAAATTATACGACTCTGATATAGCCATTATTAATAGGATTTTAACTACAAAGTCAAATCCCAAGAAAAGATTATAACATTGACATAATCTGAAGCGAAACGGCTATTAAGAATATAAAGAAGAACATTATAAAAGAGAATACCGATTAGCTTAGCATATGAGGAAATATTAAACAACATAAAACCAGTGAATCGGCTAATCGTATCGACAATTCTATTCGTTAATAGCGGGGTGTCTCCATGCAGCCATAATGATGATCAAGTTAGATCACATTCGATACGACGAGCAGATCCATTAGCTTTATTCCGCTTAAACGCGCATATTATGAAGAAAGCGTAACTGGATCGGCTATATTAGCCGATACAGGGTCCATGAAGCACGAACAAGATCTATCTGTCAGAACTACAATCCGATCTAGGATCAAACAAACTTACTCTAACATGCATATCAGTGGGGTTTAAAAATACAACCATAATAAGCATGTCAAACCAAATCTACTTGTTCTTAGATCAAACCATAATTTGAACGGATATCTCAAACGCACAGCATGTAACAATCAAGATTAACAAAATAGTCGATGACAAGCTTAGATCGGCCATTTTCCTTGATGTGAGCGTGTAAAGCCTTTGGATAGCCGAAACTAAACAACCTTTAAGCTTAAGCTACTTTGTCAATCTTGATTGGGCAAGATATTGTTGAAACCAAAAGAAAACATTAAAAAGCATGAACAATATCGATAACTTAATAAATCTATTAGATTGCCGGAACTAATAGAGCCGATAACTAGTCAAGATCGACTGAAGTAAGAGATTGATCGATGTCAAGACAGTCTTACATGAGACGAACTTAAACCGATAACTTACTCATGTCATAGCTAACAAGAGTTTGGTCGATGCCAAATACAGCCTTATTGAACGATAACACGAGCCATTGGTGAAACTTACAAGCAAACCGGAGGTCGGTCTTAGCCGATGCAGCCCTGCCTGATTGAAGGTTCCGCCAAGTTCTACCTTACTCCTACTCCTAGGGTTTTGGCCGGTGGCCGAAGTATTGATTGATTGAATGTGTTCTCTTTATAATGGCCGAGGGTTTATATTTATACCCTTGGTGAATAAGAGTCCTAAAAGTCCTTGCCTAACAAGATATAAAAGGAAACATTCAGATACATAGACTCTAACTTTCCATCTGTAGAGTCCTGGTCAATGAAGCTTTCTCCGACTCGTCCGTGAAAAGTCCAATACGTGATCAACCTGGACCTCTTCTTTGGATACGCCAACTTTGTTTTTCTAATTACCGTAGGTGCATGCTGGCCTCATCTCCTTAGTGTAAAGCTTGATGTCATCACCTCCTTGGAGCTAGTAGACGCAAAATGTCTGATGCTCGTACAGCTTTGTGCACACCCTGGACTGCTGCTTTGCTTTTAATTCTCCATGATTGACTTTTGATAGTCTCAGCTAGTACTTCGCCAAATTCTGGTGTCAACAGGGTAAAATAGATTTTTTATCCCTGAGTTCACACCGTTAGCTGTCCAAAACTGACAGAAGGCTATAGAGCTAAATAAATTTTGTTTTAAGGTCATAAAACCAAATTCGAAAGAAAAAGGACCATATAACTGAAAGCAGTTTTTTCTAGGGCCATACACCTAATTCTCCCTTCTAGGTGAGGTGACAGTGGAGTTCTAGGGTTAGTAAGTAGAGAGAGAGGGATGTGCGCAGACAGAGGGTTTCCGTAGGAGTAGCAGAGGAGCTGGAGCCAGCCATGCACTTCGACAGCGTCAGTTGATGGAGATGGCGAAGTCGGTGGTGTCATGGACAGCGTCATGGACATCTAGTAAGTGAGGCGCCGTCGTGAGTAGGATCTTCCTGCCACTAGAAGTGCCCCTCTCGGATAGGATTAGGGTTTAGGGATGTAGGTGAGGTGAACTGGCGGCACGTTCAACTTTGTTGTTGTGCGTGCCCCAGCCCCCACCTTCCTCTATATAGCGTTGTGCGACGGAGGCCACCAACCACAAGGTTGGATTCCCCAGGGCGCAGATCTAAGGCCATTTAGACCGTTGGGCCTAAATGGTGGGAGATCAATTCTAACATTCTCTCGTTGATCTCTCATTGAAGGACCGGATTAGCGACCAGAGGGGGGAAATGGGAGCCTCAAATTCAACTCATGAATAGTATGGCCCTTGTCCCAGAAAGTCACCCCAAAAGCGAAGACTCGAAACGACCGGAGAGTTCTCAACCTACGAGTAGGTGGATACCCTAGGAGATGTCCTAGTGGTACAGCGGAACCTCCGGAGAGACTCCAAAACCAACTGCCAAAGCCACGGAGCAAAACTGCACAATCAGCAGATTCGCGGACTGTCCGGGGTCAGAGTCCCGGACTGTCCGTCGTTGAGTCCCGGACTGTCCGAGACTGGGAGCTGGACTGTCCGCCGGCAAAAACGCAGAAACCAAACAGTGCTGCAAGTCTGCTGGACAGGTCCCGGACTGTCCTCGGGTTTGTACCGCGGACTGTCCGCCGTTCACTTGACAGTGAATAATCAGGGGTCTGCGCCTGACTGACCCTGAAGAATCCCGATCCGCGGACTGTCCGCCGTCAGAGGCGCGGACTGTCCGCCACCACCCAGAAAGCACAAACTTGCTCGGGTTCAAACACAAATCCAAATCGATCTCAACCAAATCGAGTAGAACTTCGATCAAACTCCTCCCAGGTGATCCTCTATGTATTGGGGTGCTAATCCTAAGAAATCATCGCACCAAACCAAGTTAATCAAGAGAGATTCGTGGATCACCAAAAAAGGGAAAAGAACGAAGAACGAACACTAAATCAACCCGATCTGTGAATTCGTGAGGTTAGTAGAGAAATCCTTCGGTAGAAAGAAGGGGCCCATGACCAAGAACAAATTGATTCAAGTGGAATCAAAAATCATCTCGCGGAGAGGGAGAACGAGGCAAGTCTCCGGGAGATGAAAAACCAAAACGTGAAGAACACAGAACACGATTCAATTTCAGCCGAAATTCCTCCACACGAGGAGACAACGAGAATACGGTCTCGTTTCCTCAAAAGATCCAAATACACAGAGGTATGATTTCCATCTCTGCGGATCGCTTGCAGCGAGGTATGATTAGAACCTAAGCAGAGGGCTAGAGAGAGAGCTCAGGAACAAATGACTGCAAGGATAGAGAGAGAGGAGGGGTGCCTCTCTTATTTATAGCCTAAAACAATAATCCCCTTCTACTCCTAGATACAAGAGCGAATCGGCCAACCCTAGGGGTATCCCGGTCCAACTCTGCTGATAGCCGATCCGACGGCCACGTGCCCACCTCATCCTTAGCTTCGCCTCGACGCAAGCCTCAGGATGCCGCCACGTGCCGCCCTGTCGACCGCCACGCCTACTTCGCGAATAGCTGCACCGCCGCGCTAGCCTCTTCACGCCGCCACGCGTCGTCCGTCCTTTTTGCGGACCTCCCCCGGTTTTGAGGCCGAAACCGGGAAACCTGGGCCTTCCCCCGGTTTTGAGGCCGAAACCGGGAAAACTGTCCTCAGGCTGAGTTTTGTGGCCCAAACTCAGAAACCCGCGCGCCCAGGTTTTGAGGCCCAAACCTGGAAACCGTCCACGCCGAGTTTTGAGGCCCAAACTCGGAAACCGGCCACCCCGAGTTTTGAGGCCCAAACTCGGAAACCGTCGAGGGTAGCTTTTAGAGGCTCAGCTACCGAACCCGTGCCGTAGACGGGATGTGGTTCGCACACCCCGAGTTGCAGCACCGATGCCGGAGCATGTCCAGCCTCCACGCCGGGCACAGTGCATTCGCCATCCTTCTCGGCCTCCCGCCAAGTGTCTCGACGCTATCACCTTCCTCCCGACTCGGCCGATGCACCGCACATCCCCATGTGCTCTTGCTTGTCGACGCCACGTGCCAGCTACCACAGCTGGTCCTCAGGTCTCCCGGTCCGTCGGACCAAGCTCCACGTCCGCCCTTCACCGCTCCCGGTCCGTCGGCACGGCACGTCCCTACTTGTCCTTCACCTCACCTTCGACCACTGCCCGAGCTCCGCACCAGCACATCAACACAGCCAAGAGACATGTTGCCCGTTGATCGATCACTCGTCACTCAGGAAGGGAACCACAAGGGCACATATCAACCTTGTGTTCTCACTCATCATTCTTTCTTTTTTACTTCTCATTCAAAATTCAAATTTCAATCCTTTTCAAGTCTGTTCCATTCCATCACGGGCCAATGCATAGAGCATGTCTCATCGTCACAGCAATTAGTGTCATTAGACTAACAGCCACGACACACCTTTCTGTTTTGAAACGAAACTTCATTCTTCTTCTGGACCCTTCTTATTCGGAAATCATAGGCTCTTCCTTAAACCCATGCCGACTAAGTGTCCTCTGAACACACTGGGTGGTAGGCCTTTTGTGAGCGGATCCAGAAGCATCTTTTCTGTTCGTATATGTTCAAGACTTATGACATGATTCTGAACTTTATCGTTCACAACATAGTACTTTATGTCAATGTGTTTGGTAGCACCACTTGACTAATTGTTGTGAGCATATTCTACTGCTGGGTTGTTATCACAATATAACTTTAGCGGTTCATGTATTCTTTCTGTTACTTTCAATCCGGGTATGAATTTCTTTAGCCAATTCACCTGCCTCAAAGACGAGGGTTCCGAAGACTGCTCGCCCGATCGCCGGTGCAGGCAAGCGAACAGACTAGAGAAGACTAGATGCAGCGCAAAAGCGAGATGAGACAAAACTCTAGGTCAATTAAATGTGTTTTGGCGTGGCCGATAGAGTGCTTATATAGTCGTGTTCAATTGACCCCATGTGACGACCATGATCTAAATCATTTTAGGACTCTAAACTTGTAATCGTTTAGTACTCTGGAACTTGAAGACTAAGAAATCAAAAACTAAAAACCGCAGAAGGAGACCACACTCCTGCAAGTCGAGGAGTTGGATTTTGACGGACCATTCACGCAGATGCCGCACACCCACGCCAGTCGCCCCGCCTAGACTTGAGTAAGTGGCGAGAACTGTCATATTTATTAAGCAAGTCTTCCTCCCTTTTCACTAGTAAGATAGGACTAAACAGTTCTTACTTCCCATCTTTGCACACATGACTGAACCTTTGACATTTATTAGGACTTTCTAAATTTGCTATTGAGCCAAGCTAATATTAAATTCCAACACCATCCTCCCTGATTAATGCACAGGTTGCAGGTTTCATTTGCATAATAATGCACGGGTATGGGAGTCCAGATCTAGGTCCATGCATGCATCTCTCATATCTTTTCATGCGAGCAGTAGTGTGTCAAACATGGGCAGTGTGATGTACGTCCTCGCAGGCTCCATGACCCTTGCAGCAAGATGCACTCATGCAATATGTGTCAGTTTCGTGGTATCCAAACTTTTATTTGCTTTGACCTGTTTGACCCGCTGCCCGCCGCCCGCCGGGATAGATCATGCAATGTGTCTGCTACTTTTAGTTGTAGCAGAGTTGCAGCTGACCTGGCTGTTGCTGCAACTACTACAAGGACATTTCGAAACTTTCAGAGCCAAGGGAAGAAGTTGCGATCGAGCATCAAAGTTGAACGGCGAGTAGTCAAACTTGCTGGTAATAACTGATCAAGGATCACTGTCAACATGCTAGCCTTCCCATGAAATATATACAGCAGAATTGAAGATTCAGTGGACTGAATTGTCTTCTCCCTAGCTAGTACTCCTATCACCGTTGCCAGCATAATAAGTAACTGTGGGCTGTAATAACAAGGATAAGCAATTGACTATTTTTTATCTGCCTTTCCACTAGTTGGTCCCTATTAATTTCGGGTTTTAACGGGTCCTTGTTTTGAAATTTGAACCAATTAACTAATTGCGTTGCACGGTTGCAGCTTCGTCAATCAGGTTTGATTTATTCATAGCCTGTGCATATGAATGTTGAACTTGCAGAAACTAGCGCCTCTTTCAGTTGGGAGAACATGGCATCTGACGTGCGGTTTTCACAAACATGTAGGCAAGGATTCTTTCATTCTGTATTTTCGTCAGACAATCAGATTGAGGCATTCAGCTGTACTGTTTCGTTTCTGACAAACTTGTAACTTCTATTACCTTCATAAAGACTTCTGTGTCTTCTTTTTTCCCAGGGAAACTAGAGAAAAGGATGGGAGCAGCTGATAGATTGAGGCATTCAGCGCTGCTGTTTCCTCTCTCTCTCTCTTTCCCTCTCTGGAAAAGTCATGCATTTGATCAAAAAAAGAAAAGAAAAGTCATGCGTGTTCAATTGATCCAATTTTTTTTGAGCGAATTCAATCGATCCAATTTAGACAAGGGGATGTGACTTGTATTCATTAAAAACCAATCTTATATGGTAGCTAACATGCTTGGTCTATGCATGCTCTGATGTCTTTCTAGTTAAGGATGTGTCATGTGTGTGTGCAGCAGCTGTTTAAAGTCATCTAGAAGCAAAAAGGTGCATCTTTGTCATTCAAATGGTATATTGTGCAGCCATACGAAAGCAATAGCAGACCAAGACTGTCGTAAACTCGAATAATTTAATATTGTTTTGGTTTACTGATAAAATGGTAGTGTAGGATCCTAACAGAACGAATAGTGTTGTATACTATAGTTGTGTCACAGAAGAATAATGCAAAAGGAGATTTATGCCAGTTAAAGTAACTTAATTTTATCCAAATTTATAGAACAGTATTAACATTTATATCTTCAACAAAAAATTATAATATGAAAATATATTTTATAATATTCTAATGGTACTTATTTTTTATTATAAATGTTAATACTTTTTATATAACTTTAGTTAAATTTCTAATCATTTGACTTCTTGAAAAGTACATCTTTTGTAGATAGAGTTAGTACTAGATGGTACCTACAGAAAATAAGTACGGGTGAAATAGAACAGTATATAAAACATGTAAAAAAGTTATTATGCATGGTTTTCTAGAAAAAAAGTATGTACACATAGGAAAGGTGTGAATCGGAAGAATACCACAAGAAGTTTATTTACGTCTCGATCCCTTGCATAGAACACAAGAAGTTTATGTACACAAGAAGTTTATGCATGGTCTTCCTATTTTCCTAGTATTAGAGTCATAGAAATATTTTAAATAACCATTTACACACATTGTTTTTTCACAAATTTGTGAAAGGACTAAATAATCTTCAATTCGAACTAAGATATAATTCTGAGTAAATATAAAAAATATCGGATAAGTAATAATTAGCCTATGGGATGATAACATAATTCAACATGGTACTCCCTCCATCCCAAATTATAAGGCATTCCAAGAATCTTGAAGACTCAAAGTTTTTTAACTTTGACCAAAATTATAGAGAGAAACACAAAGATTTATAACATCAAATATGAATATTATGAAAATATAACTAATAAAGAATCTAATTGTACTTAGTTAGTATCATACATATTATTATCTTAATATATACATTCGGTCAAAATTGAAAAACTTTGACTCTCCAAAATTCTTGGAATGCCTTATAATTTGGGATGGAGGAAGTATTATATTGCCTATCTTTTCTATTATTATTATTCTATTTTATTTTGCAAATATTTGGTTCAGTCAAAAGATACCTATATATACATTCACAACCTAAAGAGACTAAGCCAGAATGAAATCGGTAAAATCATATCACAGGCATCTCGTTATCGGTGGATATGCTATATATTAATTTTAGAAAAGTACAAGCACCCATACTGAATCGAGGACGTTGTGGACGTTAATGGTTCCACCAAAGAAAAATATGCTTAGTTCACATCATTGTTCTTATATTGCACTTAGCTACTCCGTAATCTATAATACCTTCTCTTAATGGTAGCTACGAAAATTAAAAAAAAAAGAACTACCTTATTTGTTAGCAAAATCAAAAAACAATATTACATATCTATATCTATATCTATATCTATATCTTTTGTAATTTTAAAACCCACTAGCTATGTATCATGCAAGATGTCCATCTTAGTAATATATGCACTATCACATGCAATTGTAATGTCCATATGATGACAAGACAAACAAACATTTTGTTGTTCACGTCAACACGTCATGCCATCTGTTGACACCAGATTTTCGCACGCATGAGGATATGACAGGTGGGCCCAGCCAACAGAGAAGAAGGGATTCGGCAAGCAATCAGACGGCTATTTGGTCTTCAGGATTTCGATGAATATCTGTGCGGTCGGCTATCTTGCAGAGAGGTGGTTTCATTCGGGAGATGGATGTTGCAGATGAAGCCGGCTTGCGTGAGAAGGCATGTGGCAATGGAGAATGCCAAAGGGATTTGAAGTAATGTTTGTATCTTTCCATATTTTATTATGTAAATTGTAATCATTTAGGACTCGTATTTCGTCCAGGGTATAAATATAAACCCTCGACCATTGTAAAATTGTTCACAACCACATCAATACAAACCGGCCCCGTGCCATCTTCGAGTCCTTAAGTCGTGTCGTCGAGTTCTTCGAGAGGAAACATCTATCCGTCGACCTCCGTAAGTACCGGCAACCTTGTTATCATGTCTAGTATCATGCGGTGGATTTAGATATGATGCAAGTAGTCTCGTATGTTAAGCTTAGTATCGTGCGGCGGATTTAAGCTTATGACGGGAAGTTTTTGCTTATGCCTTGTATCGTGCGGCGGATTAAGACATGAGTAAAAATAGTTATCGGCTCTATTAGATTTGGCAGATCTAGTAGATTCATTAAGTTATCATGTGTTACGTGTTTTATTTATTTAATTCCTGTAACACTCTTTTGCCCAATCTAGATTGACCTCTATTCGGCCTCGTTTCACAAGTTTGCTTGTGCTTTGTTAATCATAAGATCATGATGGCCGGATCAGCTTTCAATCTAGGTTGTTACATGTTGCGTGTTCATACATGTTAATCATGTTTATGCTTTGATAGAACTGGGTGTCGTGCGGCAGATGCAGGTTTTAGATTAGTTTGATCATGTTTTGCTTGTATGTTCCTTCCCCATGGACCCCAACTCGGCTAGTTTGCCGATTTTGGTTATGCTTACATGAGTAACGAGCTTTTATAGATCTATTCAAATATATGCATGCTTTTAGCTTGTTATAATTAGATTGTATCATGCGGTGGATTGATCTAATTATAAGAAGTGGTATAGACTTATAGCAAGTGGTATCATGCGGTGGATTAGCTTTGCTTAAGTTTATGCTTGACGGGTTTTTGAAGACTAAACGTGCGGCAGATTAGTTGGATTGGCCTATGCATGTATTATTTGGATAGATCTATTCTCGCAAGTTACCTGTTTATAATATTTCTGATTTGTTTAAGCATGTCTTTCTTTTGCATTCGGCAGTTAATATGCTTCACATGCTCTGTTCTCATACTTGCCGAATAGCTTCATAAACATGCTCTGACAGACAGCTTCTGTAGCTGTGTGCCGTCGAGATTGGCTTTCGAAGCCGTACATATGGAACTGTCTGGTTTTACCCAGCATGTTCCAGAGGTATTCTCACGTTTTATCCCTTGTTGGTTTTCAGGTCAAACCGACTGGTACGTCTCCGGATTCAGCACACTCCGGGCACCCAATTGAAGCTAGCCTCGTTTGGCTTGCTGTGTGTCTTGGCGCAAGGTGTCACTTTTTGCGTCAACACACTTTTTGGCACGCCCGGTGGGACCACTTCTTTTCAAGATGCCTGATATCAGCGATGATCAAGTTCTGGATGTGATCATAGATGACTTGACGCCGGAGTCAAAAAGATTGGTACAGCAGGCCTGCGATGAATTCCAACGCAAGTGCCTGGCATCTTTCTCCAAGCACAAGAGCGGCAGAGTCTTCCAGAAGCAGGAGTTCCCAAAGATTCTTCCTCACCATCAACATGACATCCCCAATGAAGAAGAAGCTATTCAGAAGATGACTGAGATAATGTATAAGGTTGTATCAGAAGCTGTGACCAATCATCAGTCGGCTTTCCTGAACACTTTTCGCGCTATCATGGTCAATGCTTTCAGTCCGGCCGTGGATAAATGCTTTGAAGACACTGTTGGTCCGATGCAGGGGCCGTTGTTGTTCCCAGTACCTCAACATCAAAGGATCGCAGGAGAGGGCGGAGCTGGCCCAAGCACAGGTGGGATGGTTCCTCATGAGACGCAGCAACCTCCTCAGACCTATGGCCAGCTCGCATTCGGCACGGCAAGGAATGTCCCGCCATCTGCTTCTAAATTGTCTCCTGCAGCGAACAGGATACAGAAGAACATGTTTGGAGATGGATATCATGAGTTCACCGATTATAGCTCAATTAATGCTCTTCCGAATCCAGGCTATAAGAGTTCGGCAGGACTGCATCCTGGGGGGCAGGCACAAACAGCTCCTAATCTGAATGTTGACCTCATCATGCATAAGATGGCTGATATGATGCAAAATCAATTCGGCCTGAAACCTAAGAATCAAACTTACACATACAAGTCCCCCTATCCGGAGTGGTACAATCGGGTAGCTTTTCCTCCAAGGGTGAAACCTCCTACTGATTTCACCAAGTTTTCCGGCCAGGATGACACCAGTACTATAGAGAACATCGACCGCTACTTGATGCAACTCGGAGAAGCATCTACAGATGAAGCTTGGAGGATTCGGTATTTCCCGTTGTCATTAACAGGACCAGCTTTCTCGTGGTTTTCTTCTCTGCCAGCAAATTCTATCAATACATGGGCGGAGTTAGAGCAGAAATTCCACTCGTATTTCTTTACGGGTACAAGCAAGAAAAAGTTGGTCGATCTCATGAGCCTGAGGATGAAACCTGGTGAGACGCCACAAGAATATTGTTGGCGCTAAAAGTGACGCACTGCGCCAATCACACAGCAAGCCGGAGAAGCTGGCTTCAAATGTGGCCCGGGTGCTCAGAAGTCCGGTGCGTGCCAGTCAGTTTGCCCTGCAACTAACAAGGGAGATAAACTGTTAAATACAAAGCTGGAACGTGCCGGGTATGACCAGACAGTTCCAAGATGTACGGCCCTGAAGCCACTTACAACGACATATAGCTATGAAAGCTATCTGCCAACAGGTTTAAAAGATTATTCGGCAATATGACCAGAGCTATGTGAATAACAGGTTGCCGAACACGTTTGCATGAGAATCGTACTCGCATGACGTATTAGATATAAGTTAAAACTTAACCAATCTCGATTGTACAACCGAGTTGGGATCCATGGAGATTGAACATACAAGCTAAGCATGACTAAGCTAATCTAAAGCCTGCGCCTGCCGCACGACACCTAGCCTTGTCATAGATCAAACACACCTAACATGCATGAACCCTCACCACGTGGCAATCCATATACGATCCGATCGGCTATTATGAACAATAGATCTACTGCATCAAAGACCTTTCAATAGTAAGCGTGAAAGAACAGAGCAGATCTATAAAGATGGAGCCGAACCGGACGGTATCTAGATTGGGCAAAAGTGTTATGATAAGATAAACATAACAAAACATATAACACAAGGTAACTTAATGAATCTATCAGATTTGCCAAATCTAACAGAGCCGATAACTAATTTTACTCATGACTCAATCCGCCGCACGATACAAGGCATAAGCAAAAACCTCCCGTCATAAGCTTAAATCCGCCGCACGATACTAAGCTTAACGTACGAGACTACTTGCACCATATCTAAATCCGCCGCACGATACTAGACATGATAACAAGGTTGCCGGAACTTACGGAGGTCGACGGATCGATGGCCCCTCTCGAAGAACACGACGACACGACTTGGACTCGAAGATGGCACGGGGCCGGGTTGGTTGTATTGATTGTGAACAGATATTACAATGGCCTCAGGGTTTATATTTATACCCTGGTGTTCTCTGAGTCCTAGAAGGACACGATTACAACGATAAAAACAGGAAACTATGATGTCTTCTACTTCAAGTTTCCTTCAATAACCGGCATGTGTCAAAACGATAAGATCTTATCGCCGAATCCTCTAACATGCCGCGTCCATCACCTCATGGCACAAGCCGATCGTTACCTAAAATAGCCGACCGTAGCATCGCATTGCCGAATTCATTCACTATTGCTTCCATGGCTTTGCCGTCAGATTAGCCGACCGCGCCTGATGCCTGCCGATTCCTCAGGCGGTGATCTTTCCGAACCTGTACTGGGCCGGCCCATTTGTCATAGTGCGAAAATTCGGTGTTAACACATGCCCCCTCAATTTCCGAACAAAGGTATTTGTTCTGAAATTGACCTTGAATCTAGGTTATCATCTCTTCAAGCTCCGCCGCCGCCGTCCGAAGCATTAGCTCCCGCGGAACTCAAATCCTCAGTCTAGTTCCCAATGGCGACCTTTGATGTAGTCCCGGAGGTAAAAACCCTAGCCATAATTACAGTTTCGGCAATCTCTTGGTCGGTTTCTTCATTTTATTCGGCTCTCTGATCCTTTCTTTCTCTTGACTTCTTCCGCCAGGACCTCAAATCCGAGATTCTGATTCCACTCTCAGCCAATCCTGACTCCTACTTTCTCGGGTCAATGGGGAGTGAAGATCCAACCGATCTCATTGAAACGGAATCTCAGAGACTTCCCCTCAAATCTGGAGTATTGGCGCCGAAACAGTGGAAAAAGACCTTTAAGAACTGGCCCCTTCCCCCTATCACCGGTTGGAGAGATTGGTACAGGAGAACTCATGGTCAGTACGGTGTCACATGGGAGGCCCAAGAAATCAACCATGCCCTGGAGCTCTCTCTTTCAGAAATGCAAAAGAACGAACCCCTGCTAATAGCTGCATCTCATTTCTGGTCGGATGTTCTTAATGCCTTCGTCTTTGGTCATGGCGTAATGTCTATCACTCTATCTGACATTTACCTGATGAATGGCCTGAACATCACGCTCCCGATTTCCCATGACACCTTCTCAGGAAAAATCAACCAGGGAGTACTGAAAGTTAACACTGGATGGGCAGGCTATATCAAGGAACACAACAAAAAGTCCAAATCTGTAAATAAAATAGAGCACAAAGCTTTTCTGAATATGTGGCTATGCAGATTCTTCTTCTGTGGAAAAGCCAATGAACCGACTCTGAATTATTTCCTTTTAGCCGACCAACTTTCAAATGGCAAGTGTATCCCTATGGGCAGGCTGTTACTGGGCACCCTTTATCATATGATGCATCAAGTATCCTCTGAAATATGCCGCATCAATCGTGACCCGAATGGGAAAACAGCCCAGATGCCATGTTTTAATGGCCCTTGGTGGATAGTCCAAATGTGGTTGCAGCTCCATATGCATGAGATAGTATCTGTCCCACTCGGCAACCACTCTTTCCCATCAATCAACTATGCCGAAGGACAGAAGAAGACCACCAAAGGTTGCCAAACATATGGGGAGGTGGCAACAGCTATCAAAGTCAGGAAAGACATTGGCAACCTTTTTGAACTCTTCTACAAAGGCTTCCCGGGTGTGGACTGGTTACCTTACAGTGGGCAAAATGACATTACCTTCCCTCTACATTTCAGCTATGGGTCAGGGCCTTCTGATGAGAAAGCCGCAGAAATACTGAATGCCTTTATCAGACCCTGCATCCTCCCAGCTGAGTTCCACCATGGCCAACAAGCTGCGTTTACATATGAATTCTATCAGCCGAACATAGTAGCTCGGCAGTTTGGGTGTGGTCAACTCCCACCAAGGCTTACCCTCTCCAATGCCATCAACCCCAGGAAAACCATCCCCAAAGAGGGTGTTGAATTTCTGAAAGTTTTCTCCTTAGGAGAGGATCTAACAGAGAGGAAAATATCAGCCCTTCACCTGATAAACAACATCCATTCCCTCTATGCCCCCTGGTGGCAAGAATTGCATGACCATGTCTTCAACGTGCCGGTCCATCCTCTATGTCGCCAGCTACAAGAGGACTTCGTTTCTGAAAGCGAGGTAACATTCAAACTTCACTTTATTACAATTAATCATGCAGCCCTTTCTTGCTAACCTCTGCTCTGACTTTTGCTTTCCTTCAGGATATTACTCCTGCACCCCCAACCAGCCTGATCAAGTACAAGGTTCCAAACCCAAATCGGCCCAGGAAGACTTCTGCTTCACAATCTGCCACCTCCTCGACACCGGAAAAGAAAAGGGGAATGGATGATGACTCTCCCAGCTTCGAGCAAACCAAGGAAGTCGCAGGATCTTCCAAGGTACCACACATCGTCTTCAGGCATTTGGTAATTCGACTATTACTCTAATCATTGTTTTTTCTGCAGTCGAAAACCAAAAGGCTTAGGACAACCAGGCAGGTTGGTACTCCCGTTCCTCCCCAGGTCCTCACATTAGAGGAGGGTGAGACTATCAATATTGAAGATCAAGAGCACGAACAGTCTTCTGAAGCCGACGTCGCTATGTTTCTGATCACCCCTTCTTTTGAATACAGTGCTCTCTTATTAATGATCCTGCTGGCAGATACATTTCTGAAGAGCATAATGCAAGGAGACTCCTTTCATGGCTCTGATCCAGATTTACAAAACCCACACGATCGCACAGACTCCGTGCCAGATCAGAGTCCACCCAGAGCTAAGACACAATCCATTCGGCAAGATACCCAGCCTCCAAATCCTCTCGGGCTTATACAGCACACGGGCCAGAGTTCTGCCGAATTCGTTGATCAGTACGCGCATGAAAACCGAACCATGGGTGAATCAACTCAAAAGGTGATAACCCCTCATTTATCCTTCATGACGGACTTATGCATTCGGCTGAATTCCTTTCTTCATTTTTTCAGATGATCATTGGGACTTCAGGCTACCCCTTTGATGTTGAACAATTCCTTAAGCGAAAATCACCGAGTCAAGACCAAGGCTCTTCTTCCATTGTTCAGAGCCGTCTGAAGGATATAGCGGCTTTGCTCGGCGGGGACATCATCCATCTGGTTCGGGATGCAGACCAAATCAAGCAGCTGCTGGACCCCATCAGACAACATCTTCCCATCAACGTACAATCCTCCTTGGATGCCGCATCCGACCTCGACAATCATTTTGCTCCAGTGAAGAGGGCTGTCAAGAACACATCTAGCAAAAGCATTCTTCAGGCTGCAAAGCTCCAAAGCTCTCAAATGGTCATTACCTCATATGAGGAGTATCAATCAATGAAGAACTCTCAATGTACTCTGGAGCTAGAGCTGAAAAATCTGGAAGAAGAAAAGGCCAATCTGGAAGTTCGACTAGCCCAAGTAACTGCTGACATTCAATCTCGTAGTTCCCAACTCTCTAGATTGCCAGACGCGCTTGAAGGTGTTTCATCCATGGTGACAAAATCCTTACTCGAGGATCAAGACCTTGACCAAAAACTCGCCAGGATCCAACACGAAGAGGACGAAGATCAGAAGATTCTAGACCACGTCCAACAAGTGAAGATGGCAGCCTTGAGTGCCCTCACCGAATTCCTGAATGCCGGAGCATCATTGTAATGAACCCCGAGCTTCAAACACTTGACTTGTATATAACATATCCGTGCACTGTGTAACTCAGTTCCCTTTCCTTGCAACCCATCCGGCCAGTCATTAAGCACTTTCGGCAACTACTTCTATCCAATCACCAAGTTGGCCGAACGAGGATACAACCGAAAACTCAACCTATTGAGAACACGACTTATCCCATTGGTCGCGGCCCATTCATTGTGAGAACCCATTTGACCAATTTCTTAATACCGCGTGTATTCCTGCGTTTTTGTGCTAAAGGCGACACACACTATGTCGGCTATTTTTGTTCTAAGGACGATAGAACCTATCGGCCATTTTTTGTGCTAAGGGCGATACAACCTCGTATCGGCCGTCGGTGCCCGCTAGTCCTTGATTCCGTTATGCACCGACCTCCACGCTAGGATGAAATCTCTTTAGATAACGTCCATTAATTGCCCTAGCAAACTCTTCTCCTTGGAGGGTTTTCAGAATGTACGCATTACCCGGAGCACGCCTCAGAATTCGAAAAGGCCCTTCCCAGTTAGGGGACCATTTGCCGAATACCTTGTCTTTGGTACCGATTGGCAAGATAATTTTCTAAACCAAGTCTCCCTCTTCGAATCCTTTTTCTCTCACTTTCGAGTTGTAGTACTTGGCAACGCGTATCTTATTCTTCTCAATATTTTCCAAGGCCTTGAGACGAATCAAATGCAAATCCTCTAGCTCATCCATCATCAAATCCTTATAATTCTCTTTAGCCAGATCGTTCTGCAATGTAACTCGTCTTGACCCCGACTGCAATTCCCATGGCAGCACTGCTGTGATGCCCGTAGACCAACTCGTATGGCGACGTCTGAGTCGACCCATGACAAGCCATTCGGTAAGCCCACAAAGCTTCGTTGAGTACCAAGTGCCACCTTTTAGGTTTCTCTTCGATCTTCTTCTGAATAATCTTAATCATGATTTTGTTAGAAGCTTCTGCCTGTCCATTGGCCTGTGCATAATAAGGGAGAGAATTATATAGCTTTAATCCCCATCCTCTCGGCAAAGTCACAAAACTCCGAGGAAGTGAACTGAGTTCCCTGATCGGTAGTGATGGACTGAGGAATGCCGAATCGGTGAATGATATGCTCCCTGACGAAAGACACCATGTTCTCTGACGTCACCTTCTTCAATGGGATGGCTTCAACCCACTTAGTGAAGTAATCCGTGGCTAACAGAACAAACTTATGTCCCTTGCTAGATGGAGGGTGAATCTGGCCGATCAAATCAATGCCCCATCCTCTGAAAGGTCAAGGCTTAATGATCGGATTCATGGCCGATGCTGGAGCCCTTTGCACATTGCCGAATCGCTGGCAATCCTGACAACCTCTGTAGTACTCAAAGCAATCTTCGAGCATAGTCGGCCAAAAATATCCAGTCCTCCTGATTAACCATCTCATACGGTGAGCCGACTGGTGTGCACCACATACGCCTTCGTGCACCTCATACATCAGTTTCCTAGCCTCGTCTCGGTTCAGGCACTTAAGCAAAACCCCATCTATGGATCTGTAGTACAATTGATTGTCCAAGAGCGTGAACTTAAGAGCCTTGTACCTGAGTTTTCGGGAGACTTTCCTGGATGGGTCTCTGAGGTAATCGGCAATATTGTCTCTCCAGTCTTCAATTGCCTGATTATCACTTGGGACTGCCTGATCACCTTCTGGGGCTGTTTGCTCTCCCTCAAGTGCAAAAATGTTTTGATTCTCCCTATACCCGGATGCTGCCTGAGCCAACTGGTTTGCTTCTTCGTTTTGCCCCCTAGGAATATGTTGCAAGGTTGCCGATCGAAACTGTCTGAGGAGCTCTTGGCAACCTTCGAGATATTCCTGCAGCGTGTCGTTCTTGCACTCGTATTTGCCGGTCAATTGCTTGATCACCAATTCCGAGTCACCGAAGATCTCCACGGCGTCTGCCTTAATGTCCACAAGCAACCGCAGCCCTCGGAGCAATGCTTCGTACTCTGCTTGATTATTAGTCACCGGGTACTCGATCGGTATAGAGTACTTGAAGGGTGCCCCCTTGGGAGAAATCAACACGATCCCGACTCCACCACCTTTGCTGCACGAGGATCCATCAAAAAACAATGCCCAAGGGATAATGGTTACCATGTTAGCATTAGGATCACGGTGGTGAGTGACAAAATCAGCCATAATCTGGCCTTTAACAGCCTTTGCCGATTCAAAACGCAAGTCAAATTCAGAAAGGGCCAAAACTCATTTACCGATCCTTCCACTTAAAATCGGCATTGATAACATGTGCTTGATTACATCAAACTCTGATACTACCACGCATTCGGCATTCAGTAGATAGTGCCGAAACTTGGTACGGGAATAGAAAACGCACAAGCACAACTTTTCCGTAGCCGAATACCTTGTTTCGGGGTCTAGTAGCTTTCGGCTAAGATAGGCTATGACTCTCTCTTTTCCTTTGAATTCTTGCATGAGGGCCGATCCTATTGTTAGGTTGTCGGCCGCCACGTACAACTTGAAAGGCTTGTCGAGTTGTGGAGGAACCAACACTGGTGGCGCCTTCATGTATTCTTTGATTTCATTGAAAGCCTTCTGTTGCACGTCACCCCACACGAATTCCTGATCTCTCTTGAGCTTCAACAGTGGAGAGAATGGTAACACGCGCTCGGACAAATTGGATATGAACCTCCTGACAAAGTTGATCTTGCCGAGCAGTGACTGCAGTTCCTTGAGATTGGTCGGCGGCACTACCTTATCAATTGCTTCCATGCTCTTTTTGCCAACCTCGATACCTCTTTTGTGGACTAAGAATCCCAGAAACTCACCGGCCGACACCCCAAACTGCACACTTGGTTGGATTCATCTTCAAACCATGTTTCCTTGTGCACTCCAGGGTCTTCCTTAAATCGGCTAAGTGTCTTTCTTTGCTTCTCGACTTGACTACCACATCATCAATGTAGATCTCTACAATCTTGCCGATCAGCTCATGGAATATGTAATTCATGGCCCGCTGGTAAGAGGCACCGGCATTTTTCAAACCAAAAGTCATGACCATCCATTCAAACAAACCTATGTGGCCGGGGCACCTGAAGGCGGTCTTTGCCACATCCTCTGCAGCCATGAAGATCTGATTGTAACCTGCGTTGCCGTCCATAAAGCTTATGATTTCAAAACCGGCCGAAGCATCTACTAGCAAATCGGCCACCGGCATTGGATAACCGTCCATAGGAGTGGCTTTGTTGAGGTTCCTGAAGTCGATGCACACTCTCATCTTCCCGTTCTTCTTGTACACCGGGACAATATTGGAGATCCATTCTGCATATCGACACGGCCGAATGAAGTTAGCTTCTAGTAATCTTTCCACTTCTTTTTTCACGTCGGCCAAAACCTCCTTCTTGTAGATCCTGCGCGGAGGTTGTTTGTATGGGCGGTATCCAGGTTTGATCGGCAACTTATGCTCAACAATAGATCGATCTAATCCGGGCATCTCTGTATAGTCCCACGCAAAACAGTCTTTGAATTCCTTTAGAAGATCTACTAGCTGCACTCTGAAATCAGGGTCTAAACTGGAACTTACAAACATCGGCCTCTTCTTACTCGTATCACCAATATCCACCTCCTCTAACTTGTCGGCCGACGTGAAGCCACGTCCCAGTTTGCCCTCGCTGTTGTCGGTTGGGTTGTCCATCTAAAAGAAGCTTTGAGAGCCGATTGCTTGGATCGGCTGTTGATCCCTGCCGTAGATGTTGACAGGACCTTCTCCCCACACACGATCGGAGAAGCAGTCTACCCCATCGAATTCCCAGTAGGTGGGCTCAATAGTGGCAACACTCACCGAGTCATCAGCTTGGACAATCTCGATGTCATCTCCAACCCATTGTATGAGTATTTGATGCATGGTTGAAGGTATGCAGCAGTTGGCGTGGATCCAATCCCTGCCCAGAAGCAAGCTATATGCCCCCTTGCCATCAATGACAAAGAAGGTCGTAATGAGCGTCTTGGATCCAATCATTAGTTCCACGTGCACGGCACCCCGAGTGTCGGAGGGATTGCCGGCAAAGTCGCGGAGTATCATATCTGTTTTGAGTAGGTCTTCATCGTTCATGCCCAGCTTTCTGAACGTAGCGTAAGGCATGATGTTGATTGCTGCGCCGCCGTCAACAAACATCTTGGTTAGCGGCTTCCCGTTGACGTACCCCTTGACATACAACGGCTTCAAATGCCGATGCTTGGCTGGCTTGTCAAATGCTGCCTTCTGAGACAACATGAGTTGTGCTGCGAGCTCGTCGTGCTCGGCCTCGTCGGGATCCGAACACACCTCGTCCTGTGCCCCCTGGCCGGCAGGAGCCATGAACTCCAGGGGAAGGAAGAAAGTCATGGCCACGTCAGCGCCCTTGTTGGTGTCGTCTGGTTTTTCCTTCGGGCGCCATTCTTGCTTCTTCCCATTGGCGGCTGCTTCTTCCAACTCCCTATTCCGGAGGCGCTGCACTCTCCTTTTCTGGCTTTTCCTGAGCCCTGGTGGGCACCACTGCCCCTTTTGCCACCTATATGGGCGGGGCTGTACCTCCTTGCTGTCGTCCTGGTGATGCACCCACTCCTGGTCGGCATATCTTTTGGCTTGCCGACCTGGGCTTCTCATTTTTAGGCGCCGATCGTCCATTGGGATGCGTGCTCCCAACCTTTCATGGACGGGACGGCGGTTGACCCGATCCTGCCTATACCCCTTGTACTGATCGCTGCATTCGGGGCAGTTGTTGACGGCGGGCAGTTTCAAGCCTTCGTTCCAGCAATGGCGGAAGAACGGGCAGCCCCAGTGAGCTTGCTCCCGCTCTTGGCGGTGTTCTTGCTCCCAGCGATGGGCCTGTTCTCTGTGGTAAGCCCTCTCCTCCAGACGATACTGGTGCTCTCCCGCGTGATCGTCTTCACGCTGGTATTCCTCCGTGAATTCTCGCTCTTCGCGTTGGAGACGCCTCTGCTCTTTCTCATTTTGCCGGCGCCATTTGTTAAGGAGATCTCTGTGGGTAGGCCTGCGCCTGGAAGATGACTCTCCGTGCTCGTATCGGCTATTCGTGGCTTGGGCGCGCTGCCGGAGCTCATCGCCAGTGATTTGCCGATCGGGATCCACTGCGCCAGATTCGCGTGCCTTATCGGAGGTGAGGACTTTGACTTTGCCTCTGGGATCCGCTGGGGTTACCATGTTCACTGAGAAGAACACGGCGTTCTGGGAGAAGGGGTTTGCATCAATCTTCATCTTGCCATTGAACATGATATGGCCGTCCTGGATGGCTTTCTGGATTCTCGTCCTGAACACACGGCAATCATTAATAGAATGAGTGTTAGTGTTATGAAAACCGCAGTACTTCTTGTCCTTGACTCCTCCGGGACGCAGCATCGGGTGATCCGGGGGTAGCCTGACCCTCCCTTCGGCAACCAGAAACTCGAAGAGTTTGTCAGCTTTTGTGACGTCGAAGTCGTATGCCCCCTTCTGCTGACGCAGCCATTGCTTGTTGGCTTGGGTCGGCTCCTTGTCCCAGTTGAGCTCTGCGGCGGCCACCTCATCTTCCGTGTCGGTATAGTCATCGGCTTCGTCCAGGAAAGCCTGATACATCTGTGCCGCGACATTGTCCTTCTGGAAACGCCCTTCCCTCCGGAAGCCTTGCGCTTGGATAGTCATCTCATTCAGCCGGCGAGAGAGATGACCCAAGTCTACAAACTCCTGGCCGAACAGCTTGTCCCTGATGCTCGGGAGCATGCCTGCCACGGCCAATGGTGGAAGCTGATCGTCCGGCAGGTGCATGCCGAAGCACTGGCTTTTGACCTCCCTGAACCTGCGCAGGTAGTCCTGCGGTGTCTCATTCGGCTTCTGGCGTACGTACATGGTGTCCACCAGTTTCTTCTCCTTGGTGCCCGTGTAGAAGTGTGTATGGAACTTTTGTTCCAAGTCCGCCCAAGAGAGAATAGAGCCCGGCGGTAGTGACGTGAACCACGCGAATGCCGGTCCAGTGAGTGACGACGGGAAGTACCGAACCCTGAAGGCGTCTTCGGTATTGGCCTCCCCAAGCTGGAGCAGATAACGACTGACGTGCTCCACCGTACTGGTGTCATCTAAGCTGGAGAACTTGGACAGGTCAGTCGGCACTTTGACTCTGGGAGGTAGAGCCACACGGTGGAACCATTCGGGGAACGGAGACCTGTAAGCATACGTGCCCTTAGGCTTCAGGCCAAAAGTGCGCTGCATCATATCCGCCATCTTCTCTAGCATGACATCGACATTAGAGTCGGCGGTTTTCTCGGCCGTCGGCTTCCCATATCCTGGATGCAGGGCACCCTCTATATTGTGAGGCTCAAGCATCTCATGGTACCCGTTTCCGTAGTAGTCCTTTATGAGCCTATAGGTCTGCGGGGAGATCTTGCGTGTTGACTCTGGCGGCTGACCCTTAGTGCCGAACGTGAGCTGCCCCAAGGTCGGCAACTGGCCTTCTGGCGTGTGCTTCTCCTGAATGGTCATCCCGCTTGATTGAGCCTTGGGCGGGGTCTCCTCACCGGCAGCTCCTGCCCCCTTGAGGTGATTCGGCAGATTGAAAAGATGCGGTCCTGCTATAGGGCCAAACTCGGCCTCCATAAGTTCATCGGCCTTGGGGCCGAATTGGGCGATCATGATGGTGCGGAAAGTGTTGAGAAACGCCCCTTGCATGCGACCGATGGCACCAGAGACAGCTTCGTTGATCATATGAGACATTTTCAACACTGCCTCTGCTTCCCCGGGATCGTTCGGGTTGGGCTGGACGGGCTTCGGCAGATCGTGCAAACGGCGAACCTTTCCGCTTTTGTTCTTGGAAAAGGCTTCTAGGCACCTGGCCTGGAATTCGGCACAAGCATCTTCCACCTGTTCTCTGTACTCGTCGGGTAGTTCAGTGAGCTGCACCTGCACGAGCCCCGCCTTGTTGCTGGCCTCAGCTTCAGTGACTTCGACCATCGTTGCAGGAAAAAGGAGGTCCCACCGAGCGTGCCAAAAAGTGTGTTGGCGCAAAAAGTGGCGCACTGCGCCAGGCACACGGCAAGCCAGAGAAGCTGGCTTCAATCGTGGCCCGGGTGTTCAGAAGTCCGGTGCGTGCCAGTCAGTTTGACCTGCAACTAACAAGGGAGATAAACTGTTAAATACAAAGCTGGAACGTGCCGGGTATGACCAGACAGTTCCAAGATGTACGGCTCTGAAGCCACTTACGACGACATATAGCTATGAAAGCTATCTGCCAACAGGTTTAAAGGTTATTCGGCAATATGAACAGAGTTATGTGAATAACAGGTTGCCGAACATGTTTGCATGAGAATCGTACTTGCATGATGTATTAGATATAAGTTAACACTTAACCAATCTCGATTGTACAACCGAGTTGGGATCCATGGAGATTGAACATACAAGCTAAGCATGACTAAGCTAATCCAAAGCCTGCGCCTGCCGCACGACACCTAGCCTTGTCATAGATCAAACACACTTAACATGCATGAACCCTCACCACGTGACAATCCAGATACGATCCGTTCGGCTATTACGAACAATAGATCTACTGCATAACAGACCTTACAATAATAAACGTGAGAGAACAGAGCAGATCTACAAAGATGGAGCCGAACCGAACGGTATCTAGACTGGGCAAAAGTGTTATGATGAGATAAACATAACGAAACATATAACACAAGGTAACTTAATGAATCTATCAGATTGCCAAATCTAACAGAGCCGATAACTATTTTTACTCATGACTCAATCCGCCGCACGATACAAGGCATAAGCAAAAACCTCCCGTCATAAGCTTAAATCCGCCGCACGATACTAAGCTTAACGTACGAGACTACTTGCACCATATCTAAATCCGCCGCACGATACTAGACATGATAACAAGGTTGCCGGAACTTACGGAGGTCGACGGATCGATGGCCCCTCTCGAAGAACACGACGACACGACTTGGACTCGAAGACGGCACGGGGCCGGGGTTGGTTGTATTGATTGTGAACAGATTTACAATAGTCTCAGGGTCTATATTTATACCCTGGTATCCTACGAGTCCTAGGAGGACACGATTACAACGATAAAATAGGAAACTTATCTAAAATATGATGCCTTTTGCTCCAAGCTTCCCTTAATAACCGGCACGCGCTAAAATGACGAGATCCCCATCGTTAAATCTTCTTGACATGCCGTATTCGTCACCTCACGGCACAAGCCGATCGTTACCTAAAATAGCCGACCGCAGCATCGCATTGCCGAATTCATTCACTATTGCTTCCAAACACTTTGCCGTCAGATTAGCCGACCGCGCCTGATGCCTGCCGATTCCTCAGACGGTGATCTTTCCAAACCTGTACTGGGCCGGCCCATTTGTCATAGTGCGAAAATTCGGTGTTAACAGTTGGATAAATATATTGGGAGTTATGCTCTGTTCAATCTGAGTTTGTGCTGCTGTCCAGAATCTGGACAGTTTGTGAAAACTGAACTGTTTGGGGTATCTAACTTGTGAATCTGATCTGGTGTATTATAAGAAAGTTGTAGAGGACTTCATGTGCTTTCCAGAATGGTCTAGATCACGAATGTTGGTATTTCTGAGCTCCAGATATGGTCTGTGGAACAGTAGTGTTTGAATCTGTCCAGAATCTGGACAGGTTTAACCAAATGAATTGTTTGGTCCATATGATCCTGGAATCAGCTGTTGTGTATTATAGAAAAGTTGTAGAGAATTAGTTAAGCTTTCCAGGTTGTCCTGAATCACCTGAATGGCTATTCTGTAGCTCTAGTTATGGTAAAAACAAGTTGGTACATGAAATCTGTTAGGGTTATCACTTATGCAAATTTTGTTCCAATTGTGATGACATTTTAGTATTCATATATGATTGTTGTTGCTGCTGTACTCTTCTACTGGTAGTTGTCCAGCATCATGAGCATTCATTCATATTCGCATCACATGCATCTTATATATGCTCGTTCGTATATTGCGTTTAGAAACCGAGGTGAGCAAGGAGCAACCGGAGATTGCAGCTCGTGAAGCACCGGTATTCTACGAAGTTGGATTTGATATCTGTGGGGACGAGCCTGAAGAAGAACCCCAAGGCAAGCCCTGGTGCATTTGCCCCTACCTTGCAATTTTCAAATAATATACTTGTTGATAAAATTTGTGCATTAAGTTTAGGAATTGAATGTTAACTACTTGATGCATTGACTACCTTGATTATTCCTTATACTATCCTTGTCACTGGGTTATTTACAAATGCTTAGATTGCTTAGCCTTGCTCATTAGAGTAGGTTTTTGAAAAGAGAGATGCTATTGTTGGGAACCCTTCCCCGGTTGGGATGGTATAATTAAACTGAGACCGGGCGGGTAACTTGCACAGGAAGGGAGTCCTGGTGTAGTGTTTCCGCCTGTGTCGCTTAGGACCCGTCCGCTGTTGGCCCGTTGGATCGAGAACTATTTGTTAGTACTGGTCACATGCTACGGTAAGCCCTACTGTGGCTATGCTCTTACTGGAACGGCGCACCCGCGCACTGGGAGTGGAGAGATGGCGGGAGTAGCGTGTACCCACCCTGCTCGGTCCCCTGTTGGACGGACTCAGCAAGGCCGAGGTAGGACGGTGGTGTACTGTACTCCCGGGTGGCGCGGCTCCGGTCCAGTTTGAGCGGATCCACGGGACGGTTGATATATGCGAGTTCGGTCTCGCATATGTCGTGTGATAAGGAAGCCCCAGCTGGGTAGATCAAGCGGTTCGAATCGTCGTTTGCTCCACAAGAAAAGGAGACTCGTCCTCGCCCCCTCAGCGTAGTTTAACGATGAAACAATGGAGGATTAATGGGTTGATTATGAGATGTACATTCATTTACATAGCTAATATTAGAAGTATGAAATGACACAACTACTTAGTTGCAGGAGCTTTTATGCAAAGGAAAACTTTTGGATTCTTGCTAAAACCTCACCTTGACTCCCCCTCAGCCTGCATTCCTGAGTCTTCTCCCCAATTTATTAGTCGGGTAAGTCTTGTTGAGTACTCCTGTACTCAGGGTTCTATGACCCCTTGTTGCAGGTGAGCCCGGTGAGCGGCTGTGCTTTGGACCATGTTGTATGACCATCTTCCCGGTGGAGGATGACTAGTGATGTGCCCTTGGGCAGGGTTTATTAGTATGGTTATGTTATCAGACGTTTATTCCAGCACTTAGTACTATCGCAACTTGAACTCTTTATCACCTATGTTGTAATGATGAACACTGGTTTGTAATATAAAGTTTATGTATGACTTCCGCTGAATTCTCCGATCTGGTATGTTGTATGAAATATATTGTGTTGTAATGATTACACTCGGATGATTCCTGTGACCCATGGATACATCGTTCGTATCCAACAGATTAATCCAGTCTTGTGGCACACTTACATAGCGGTCAGAGGTCGTTAGACAAATGACAGGTGTAGGTGGGCCACATTATTGGGCGAGTCTGTTACACAAAGGCTTTCATAAATATCTCACAAATCATCGGATCCATCACAATGTTGCCACTCCCTATCACCCTCAGACAAGTGGCCAAGCAGAAACATCAAACAAGCAAATCAAGAATATTCTGCAAAAAACAATTGACGAGATGGGAACACAATGGAAAGATAGACTACCTGAGGCACTGTGGGCTTACCGTACTGCCTATAAAACACCATTGGGAATGTCTCCATATCAACTTGTCTACGGAAAGACTTGTCACTTACCAGTGGAGTTAGAATTCAAGGCTCACTGGGCAATCAAAAGATGGAGCATGGACTTAGAAGCTGCCGGAGTTAAGAGGAGAATGCAGCTCTCTGAACTAGACGAATGGCGCGAAAAAGCATATCATAACGCAAAGATCTACAAAGAGAGAACAAAGAGGTGGCATGACAAGAGAATTGTTCACACCGGCACTATGATGATTCGGCGAACGCCGCCGCTTGAAGGATTCGGCAGACGGCGGACGCGGTCGGCTAACTCAATGGATTCGGCAAGGCTGTGAAAGCGATTAGTCAACGGCGAGCAGATTCGGCAACGTAACGCTACGGTCGGTTACCTCAAGCCAAGTCGGTTTGCGACGAATACGACATATCAAGAAGATTTGGCGACGGGAATCTCATCATTTTAGCGCATGCCGGTTATTAAAGGAAGCTTGGAGCAAAAGGCATCATGTTTTTGATAGTTTCCTAATTTATCATTGTAATCGTGTTCTTCTAGGACTCAGATAGGTTTCCTATTTTATCGTTGTAATCGTGTCCTCCTAGGACTCGTAGGACACCAGGGTATAAATATAAACCCTGAGACTATTGTAAATCTGTTCACAATCAATACAACCAACCCCGGCCCCGTGCCGTCTTCGAGTCCAAGTCGTGTCGTCGTGTTCTTCGAGAGGGGCCATCGATCCGTCGACCTCCGTAAGTTCCGGCAACCTTGCTATCATGTCTAGTATCGTGCGGCGGATTTAGATATGGTGCAAGTAGTCTCGTACGTTAAGCTTAGTATCGTGCGGCGGATTTAAGCTTATGACGGGAGGTCTTTGTTTATGTCTTGTATCGTGCGGCGGATTGAGACATGAGTAAAGATAGTTATCGGCTCTGTTAGATTTGGCAATCTGATAGATTCATTAAGTTACCTTGTGTTATATGTCTTGTTACGTTTATCTTATCATAACACTTTTGCCCAATCTAGATACCGTCCGGTTCGGCTCCATCTTTATAGATCTGCTCTGTTTCACGTTTATTATTGGAAAGTCTATTATGCAGTAGATCTATTGTTCGTAATAGCCGAATTGGATCGTATCTGGGTTGCCACGTGGTGAGGGTTCATGCATGTTAAGCGTGTTTGATCTATGACAAGGCTAGGTGTCGTGCGGCAGGCGCAGGCTTTAGATTAGCTTAGTCATGCTTAGCTTGTATGTTCAATCTCCATGGACCCCAACTCGGTTGTACAATCGAGATTGGTTAAGTTTTAACTCATATATAATACGTCATGCGAGTACGATTCTCATGCAAACGTGTTCGGCAACCTGTTATTCATGTGACTCTGTTCATATTGCCGAATAATCTTTAAACCTGTTGGCAGATAGCTTTCATAGCTATATGTCGTCGCAAGTGGCTTCAGGGCCGTACATCTTGGAACTGTCTGGTCATACCCGGCACGTTCCAGCTTTGTATTTAACAGTTTATCTCCCTTGTTAGTTGCAGGTCAAACTGACTGGCACGCACCGGACTTCTGAACACCCGGGCCACGATTGAAGCCAGCTTCTCCGGCTTGCCGTGTGCCTGGCGCAGAACGCCACTTTTTGCGCCAACACACTTTTTGGCACGCCCGGTGGGACCAACACTTTTTTCCTGCAGCAATGGTCGAAGTCACTGAAGCCGAGGCCAGCAACAAGGCGGGGCTCGTGCAGGTGCAGCTCACCGAACTACCCGACGAGTACAGAGAGCAGGTGGAGGATGCTTGTGCCGAATTCCAGGCCAAGTGCTTAGAAGCCTTTTCCAAGAACAAGAGCGGAAAGGTTCGCCGTCTGCACGATCTGCCGAAACCCGTCCAGCCCAACCCGAATGATCCCGGGGAAGCGGAGGCAGTGTTGAAAATGTCTCATATGATCAACGAAGCTGTCTCTGGTGCCATCGGTCGCATGCATGGGGCGTTTCTCAACACCTTCCGCACCATCATGATCGCCCAATTCGGCCCCAAGGCTTATGAACTTATGGAGGCCGAGTTTGGCCCTATAGCAGGACCACATCTTTTCAATCTGCCGAATCACCTCAAGGGGGCAGGAGCTGCTGGTGAGGAGACCCCGCCTAAGGCTCAATCGAGCGGGATGACCATTCAAGAGAAGCACACGCCAGAAGGCCAGTTGCCGACCATGGGTCAGTTCACGTTCGGCGCTAAGGGTCAGCCGCCAGAGTCAACACGCAAGATCTCCCCGCAAACCTACAGGCTCATAAAGGACTACTATGGAAACGGGTACCATGAGATGCTTGAGCCTCACAACATAGAGGGTGCCCCACATCCAGGATACGGGAAGCCGACGGCCGAGAAAACCGCTGACTCTAATGTCGATGTCATGCTAGAGAGGATGGCAGATATGATGCAGCGCACTTTCGGCCTGAAGCCTAAGGGCACTTATGCTTACAGATCTCCGTTCCCCGAGTGGTTCCACCGTGTGGCTCTACCTCCCAGAGTCAAAGTGCCGACAGACCTGTCCAAGTTCTCCAGCTTAGACGACACTAGCACGGTGGAGCACATCAGTCGCTATCTGCTCCAGCTTGGAGAGGCCAATACCGAGGATGCCTTCAGGGTTCGGTACTTCCCGTCTTCGCTCACTGGGCCGGCGTTCGCTTGGTTCACGTCTCTGCCACCGGGCTCTATTCTCTCTTGGGCAGACTTGGAACAGAAGTTCCATACGCACTTCTACACGGGCACCAAGGAGAAGAAGCTGGTGGACATCATGTATGTGCGCCAGAGGCCGAATGAGACACCGCAGGACTACCTGCGCAGGTTTAGGGAAGTCAAAAGCCAGTGCTTCGGCATGTATCTGTCGGACGACCAGCTTCCACCATTGGCCGTGGCGGGCATGCTCCCAAGCATCAGAGACAAGCTCTTCGGCCAGGAGTTCGAGGACCTGGGTCATCTCTCTCGCCGGCTGAATGAAATGACTATTCAGGCGCAAGGCTTCCGGAGGGAAGGGCGCTTCCAGAGGGACAATGTCGCGGCCCAGATGTATCAAGCTTTCCTGGACGAAGCCGATGACTATTCCGATGCCGAAGATGAGGTGGCCGCTGCAGAGTTCAACTGGGACAAAGAACCAACCCAGGCCAACAAGCAGTGGCTGCGCCAGCAGAAAGGGGCATACGACTTCGACGTCACCAAGGCCGACAAACTCTTCGAGTTTCTGATTGCCGAAGGGAGAGTCAGGCTACCCCCGGATCACCCGATGCTGCGTCCTGGAGGGGTCAAAGACAAGAAATACTGCGGCTTCCACAACACTAATACTCATTCTATTAATGATTGCCGCGTGTTCAGGACCAGGATCCAGAAGGCCATCCAGGATGGGCACATCAAATTCAATGGCAAGATGAAGATCGATGCCAACCCCTTCGCCCAGAACTCCGTGTTCGTCTCAGTGAACATGGTAGCCCCGGAGGATCCCAAAGGCAAGGGCAAGGTCAAGGTCCTCACCTCCAACAAGGCGCGTGAGTCTGGCGCAGTGGATCCCGATCGGCAAATCACTGGTGATGAGCTCCGGCAGCACGCCCAAGTCGCGAATAGCCGATACGAGCACGGAGAGTCTTCCAGGCGCAGGCCTACTCACAGAGATCTCCTTAACAAGTGGCGCCGGCAAAAGGAGAAAGAGCAGAGGCGTCTCCAACACGAAGAACAGGAGCTCACGAGGGAGCATCAGCGCGAAGACGATTACACAGGGGAGCACCGGTATCGTCTGGAGGAGAGGGCTTACCACAGAGAACAGGCCCATCGCTGGGAGCAAGAACGCCGCCAAGAGTGGGAGCAAGCTCACTGGGGCTGTCCGTTCTTCCGCCATTGCTGGAACGAAGGCTTGAAACTGCCTGCCGTCAACAACTGCCCCGAATGCTGCGATCAGTACCAGGGGTATAGGCAGGATCGGGTCAACCGCCGTCCCGTCCATGAAAGGTTGGGAGCACGCATCCCAATGGACGATCGGCGCCTAAAAATGACGAGCCCGGGTCGGCAAGCCAAAAGATGTGCCGACCAGGAGTGGGTGCATCACCGGGACGACAGCGAGGAGGTACAGCCCCGCCCATATAGGTGGCAAAAGGGGCAATGGTGCCCACCAGGGCTCAGGAAAAGCCAGAAAAGGAGAGTGCAACGCCTCCGGAATAGGGAGTTGGAAGAAGCAGCCGCCGGTGGGAAGAAGCAAGAGTGGCGTCCGAAGGAAAAGCCAGACAACAATGGCAAAGGCGCTGGCGTGGCCATGACTTTCTTCCTTCCCCTGGAATTCATGGCTCCAATCGGCCAGGGGGCACAGGACGAAGCGCGTTCGGACTCCGACGAGGCCGAGCACAACGAGCTCGCGGCACAGCTCGTGTTGTCTCAGAAGGTAGCATTTGACAAGCCAGCTAAGCATCGGCATTTGAAGCCATTATATGTCAAGGGGTACGTCAACGGAAAGCCGCTAACCAAGATGTTTGTCGATGGTGGTGCAGCGATCAACATCATGCCTTACGCCACCTTCAGAAAGCTGGGCATGAACGATGAAGATCTGCTCAAAACGGACATGATACTCCGTGACTTTGCCGGCAATCCCTCTGACACTCGGGGTGCCGTGCACGTGGAACTGATGATAGGATCCAAGACGCTCATCACGACCTTCTTTGTCATTGACGGCAAGGGGGGCATATAGCCTGCTTTTGGGCAGGGATTGGATCCATGCCAACTGTTGCATACCTTCGACCATGCACCAAATACTCATCCAGTGGGTTGGAGATGACATCGAGATTGTCCAAGCTGATGACTCGGTGAGTGTTGCTACCATTGAGCCCACTTACTGGGAATTTGACGGAGTAGATTGCTTCTCCGATCGTGTGTGGGGAGAAGGTCCTGTCAACATCTACGACAGAGATCAACAGCCGATCCAAGCAGTCGGCTCTCAAAGTTTCTTTTAGATGGACAACCCAATTGACAGCAGCGAGGGCAAACTGGGACGTGGCTTCGCATCGGCTGACCAACTGGAAGAAGTGGATGTTGGCGACACAAGTAAAAGAAGGCCGATGTTCATAAGTTCTAATTTAGACCCTGCTTTCAGAGTGCAGCTAGTAGATCTCCTAAAAGAGTTCAAAGATTGTTTCGCTTGGGACTACACAGAGATGCCCGGATTGGATCGGTCCATTGTTGAGCATAAGTTGCCGATCAAGCCTGGATACCGCCCATACAAACAACCTCCGCGCAGGATCTACAAGGAGGAGGTATTGGCCGACGTGAAAAGAGAAGTGGAAAGATTACTAGAAGCTAACTTCATTCGGCCATGTCGATATGCGGAGTGGATCTCCAATATTGTCCCGGTGTACAAGAAAAACGGGAAAATGAGGGTCTGCATCGACTTCAGGAACCTCAACAAAGCCACTCCTATGGACGGTTATCCAATGCCGGTGGCCGATTTGCTAGTAGATGCTTCGGCCGGTTTTGAAATCATAAGCTTTATGGACGGCAACGCAGGTTACAATCAGATCTTCATGGCTGCAGAGGATGTGGCGAAGACCGCCTTCAGGTGCCCCGGCCATATGGGTTTGTTTGAATGGATGGTTATGACTTTTGGTTTGAAAAATGCCGGTGCCACTTACCAGCGAGCCATGAATTACATATTCCATGAGCTGATCGGCAAGATCGTAGAGATCTACATTGATGATGTGGTGGTCAAATCCAGAAGCAAGGAAAGACACTTAGCCGATTTAAGGAAGACCTTGGAGTGCACGAGGAAACATGGTTTAAAGATGAATCCAACCAAGTGTGCATTTGGGGTGTCGGCTGGTGAGTTTCTGGGATTCCTGGTCCACAAAAAGGGGATCAAAGTCGGTAGGAAGAGCATGGAAGCAATTGATAAGGTAGTGCCGCCGACCAATCTCAAAGAACTTCAATCACTGCTCGGCAAGATCAACTTTGTCAGAAGATTCATATCCAACTTGTCTGAGCGCGTGTTGCCATTTTCTCCACTATTGAAGCTCAAGAAAGATCAGGAGTTCGTGTGGGGTGACGTGCAACAAAAGGCTTTCGATGAGATCAAGGAGTACATGAAGGCACCACCAGTATTGGTTCCTCCACAACTCGACAAGCCTTTCAAGTTGTACGTGGCGGCCGACAACCTAACGATAGGGTCGGCCCTCGTGCAAGAATTCGAAGGGAAAGAGAGAGTCATAGCCTATCTTAGCCGAAAGCTACTGGACCCCGAGACAAGATATTCGGCTACGGAAAAGTTGTGCTTGTGCGTTTTCTATTCCTGTACCAAGTTTCGGCACTATCTACTGAATGCCGAATGCGTGGTAGTATCAGAATTTGATGTAATCAAGCACATGTTATTAATGCCGATTTTAAGTGGAAGGATCGGTAAATGGGTTTTGGCCCTTTCTGAATTTGATTTGCGTTTTGAATCGGCAAAGGCTGTTAAAGGCCAGATTATGGCTGATTTTGTCACTCACCACCGTGATCCTAATGCTAACATGGTAGCCATTATCCCTTGGGCATTGTTTTTTGATGGATCCTCATGCAGCAAAGGTGGTGGAGTCGGGATAGTGTTGATTTCTCCCAAGGGGGCACCCTTCAAGTACTCTATACCGATCGAGTACCCGGTAACTAATAATCAAGCAGAGTACGAAGCCCTGCTCCGAGGGCTGCGGTTGCTTGTGGACATTAAGGCAGACGCCGTGGAGATCTTCGGTGATTCGGAATTGGTGATCAAGCAATTGACCGGCAAATACGAGTGCAAGAACGACACGCTGCAGGAATATCTCGAAGGTTGCCAAGAGCTCCTCAGACAGTTTCGATCGGTAACCTTGCAACATATTCCTAGGGGGCAAAATGAAGAAGCAAACCAGTTGGCTCAGGCAGCATCCGGGTATAGGGAGAATCAAAACATTTTTGCACTTGAGGGAGAGCAAACAATACCAGAAGGTGATCAAGCAGTCCCAAGTGATAATCAGGCAATTGAGGATTGGAGAGACAACATTGCCGATTACCTCAGGGACCCATCCAGGAAAGTCTCCCGAAAACTCAGGTACAAGGCTCTTAAGTTCACGCTCTTGGACAATCAATTGTACTACAAATCCATAGATGGGGTTTTGCTTAAATGCCTGAACCAAGATGGGGCTAAGAAACTGATGTATGAGGTGCACGAAGGCGTATGTGGTGCACACCAGTCGGCTCACCGTATGAGATGGTTGATCAGGAGGACTGGATATTTTTGGCCGACTATGCTCGAAGATTGCTTTAAGTATTACAGAGGTTGCCAGGATTGTCAGCGATTCGGCAATGTGCAGAGGGCTCCAGCATCGGCCATGAATCCGATCGTTAAGCCTTGGCCTTTCAGAGGATGGGGCGTTGATTTGATCGGCCAGATTCACCCTCCATCTAGCAAAGGACATAAGTTTGTCCTGTTGGCCACGGATTACTTCACTAAGTGGGTTGAAGCCATCCCATTGAAGAAGGTGACGTCAGAGAACATGGTGTCTTTCGTCAGGGAGCATATCATTTACCGATTCGGCATTCCTCAGTCCATCACCACCGATCAGGGAACTCAGTTCACTTCCTCGGAGTTTTGTGACTTTGCCGAAGAGATGGGGATTAAACTCTATAATTCTTCTCCTTACTATGCACAGGCCAATGGGCAGGCAGAGGCTTCTAACAAAATCATGTTAAAATCATTCAAAAGAAGATCGAAGAGAAACCTAAAAGGTGGCACTTGGTACTCAACGAAGCTTTGTGGGCGTACCGAATGGCTTGTCATGGGTCGACTCAGACGTCGCCATACGAGTTGGTCTACGGGCATCACGCAGTGCTACCGTGGGAGTTGCAGTCGGGGTCAAGACGAGTTACATTGCAGAACGATCTGGCTAAAGAAAATTATAAGGATTTGATGATGGATGAGCTAGAGGATTTGCATTTGATTCGTCTCAAGGCCTTGGAAAATATTGAGAAGAATAAGATACGCGTTGCCAAGTACTACAACTCGAAAGTGAGAGAAAAAGGATTCGAAGAGGGAGACTTGGTTTGGAAAATTATCTTGCCAATCGGTACCAAAGACAAGGTATTCGGCAAATGGTCCCCTAACTGGGAAGGGCCTTTTCGGATTCTGAGACGTGCTCCGGGTAATGCGTATGTTCTGAAAACCCTCCAAGGAGAAGAGTTTGCTAGGGCAATTAATGGACGTTATCTAAAGAGGTTTCATCCTAGCGTGGAGGTCGGTGCATAACGGAATCAAGGACTAGCGGGCACCGATGGCCGATACAAATGGTGTCGCCCTTAGCGCAAAAAATGGCCGATAGATTCTATCGTCCTTAGAACAAAAAACAGCCGGCACGGCATGTGTCGCCTCTAGCACAAAAAACGCAGAAATACAGGGCCAGGTGCACGCGGTGCTGTGCAATCGGCTAGATAATCAAACGCTCACAAGCGCAGGACAGGAGAACAGGTTGTGCGTATAAACATAGCAAAATAGAATATTGTTCGTAGTGGGGAATGTGCAAAAGGTGCAGATCAGTTATCGAACATCCTGTTGATGACCGTCTGCGGGTTGGTGACCGCGGCGAGGGCGCGAGCATGATCCTCGTAGGAGTCCAGAAGATCATCAATCTGCTCGACGTCCTCTGGACCTGCTCCGCCGGGGAAGCCAACCGGCGTCACGGAGGAAGTCCTCCTCTGCGCGGACCGTTAGCGCCGACAGCCCCAGCGCCACGCCATGGTGCACACCATGCAGGGCGACCTGCTCGACGCGGCCGTGTACATTGGCCAGGCGCGCCTCGGCGGTGTCGCCCTGGGCGTTCACCCGGTCTGCGACGGCGTTCGCCGCCATCTTCAGGCGCTCCAGCTCTTCAGACAGTGCTATGAACGACAAGTTGAAATGGATCGGTTAAAAGATCAGCAAGAACGACCGAAAACCGATCTAGGATTGGGTATTCATACCCGTGATTGCGTCGCAGAACTGCCGGCGCTGGTCCTCCCACTCCCAGCTGATCTATCCCATACTGCTTCGAGACGGCGGCCAGCTCTTCCCGGGACTCGTCCCGCAGCGCCATGAAGTTCAAGGCGTCGTTGTGGTCGTAAAGGCCGCCGTCCGGAATCCCGGTCCGGGCTCGCCTCCCAAGGATGGGAGTGGTAGGAAAGGCTGTCGGAGGAGCTTGACGAATCTGATGGTGGAACCTCTGGCCTCCCCGACGCTGAAGAAGGCCGGGCATGCCCGCCGGCGGAGGAAATAACGGGACCCTGTCAGCAAGCAGCAACCGAGCATGAGCGAAATCTTCAAGAAACTGCCACAAAGGACGTAAGCGAGGAGTCCTACCCGCGCCGACGGAGGCGCGAGCGCGGCTCCCTTCGGCTTCCTCGGTCGCCGGGCGTTTGCCGCGGTCATCATGGCTCGCCATTGCACTCGGAAAGTTAGGGTTTTCTGGGGCGGAACGAACAAGGAAGCCGATGGCGGCGAGAGTACTAAAGGGGCGGATGCAAGATTGGGAGAAGGCAGGTCTCTAGGGACGATTTATGTCGAATGCCAACCGACGGATTGGGTTTTTTCCAATTCCCAAGATGGGCTTCTACAGTAATGGGCTGCGTAGGCCGTCTAAGTGCACTCACGTACGTGTTCGACGGAGAATAGAGCGCCTGTCTTCGGCAAAACTGCCGATTTAGATGTTCGAGACAAACTTTGGCCAGATTGCCGAACAGGTTCACACGGTTAAACACGATGTCATCAGAACGGTAACCGATTGGATGCAAAATGCAGATATATTACAAATGGCCAAAGTACATGGAATAGAGTACGCCCTGATTCCGAAAGATCAGTCACAGATTGATTTCAAGAAAAAGATGAAAGGACTTCTTATCCACATAACAGGAGTCGATTACAAATGAAGGATCAGTTCGTCCATGTCATTCTATTTCTAATCGGAAGATCAGAATCAAAAGAGTCGGCCAAGTCTGTTCCGGCTTCTTTCATATCCTCAACAGAGCGTGCTATCCTAAATTCTAGTCCTCGCTCACAAACGTCAAAATGGCGATAGTCGGCACCAGAATGGATCCGGACGGGCATTGAAAGCAAGTGCTGCGCCGTAGCCCATGCCGGCCCTAGAAATGTCAGGAAGGATCCGCTTGATCTCATTCACCTGCCTTAGAGACACCATGTCTGGCACATTGGCTGAAGTAGCAAGGTCGGCGATAGCAGCTTCAAGGGAGTGGAGCCTAGTCTCCAGAGCTAAATGGAAAAGGGGTCAAGCAGAAGGAAGGGCTAAGAAAAAGGACAGTTGAAGGATGCTTACCGATGGCTTGTTCCCGAAAGGTATCGCGCTCCTGAGAGATTTGAATAATCTCCCGATTCTTCTTTCCTAGATCAGACTGGAGATCTGTAACCTTCTGAGCCAGGTCCTCGGTGAGGTCGTCGCCAGTCCTCCTGAAGGGGAAACAAAATGAGGCATAATTATCCAAAGCGAAAAGATCAAAGCAGAAGCAACCTTCTCTTAGAAGTGCTGGTAGTCGCCATGCTCGAGACTGTAATGGCTTGCTTGGGAAGACATTTTCCGGTTCAGGGCAAGAGAAGAGAGGGTTTTTCTAGATGAAGAAGCTAAACAGAGGAATTCGGAAAGTTCAGGCCGAGATGGAATAGAAAGGAATTTTTAAGGATCTCGAATGCATTGGAAGGCGAGTCGGCAGCTGTGATGATTAATGACAAAGGAAGTCGGACGCTTCCAGAGACTCTACAGTGGTGCGAAAAGAAGAAGATGAATTTAGGAATAAAACATTTATCCCAAAATTAGGGGGCATGTGTTAACACCGAGTTTTCGCACTATGACAAGTGGACCGGCGCTATGATAATTCGGCGAACGCCGCCGCTGGAAGGATTCGGCAGACGGCGGATGCGGTCGGCTAACTCAATGTATTCGGCAAGGCTGTGAAAGCGATTAGTCAACAGCGAGCGGGTTCGGCAACGTAACGCTACGGTCGGTTACCTCGAGCCAAGTCAGTTTGCGACGAATACAGCATGTCGAGAAGATTTAGCGATGGGAATCTCGTTCATTTTAGCGCATGCCGGTTATTAAAGGAAGCTTGGAGCAAAAGGCATCATGTTTCTGATAGCTTCCTAATTTATCATTGTAATCGTGTTCTTCTAGGACTCAGATAGGTTTCCTGTTTTATCGTTGTAATCGTGTCCTCCTAGGACTCGTAGGACACCAGGGTATAAATATAAACCCTGAGACTATTGTAAATCTGTTCACAATCAATACAACCACCCCCGGCCCCGTGCCGTCTTCGAGTCCAAGTCGTGTCGTCGTGTTCTTCGAGAGGGGCCATCGATCCGTCGACCTCCGTAAGTTCCGGCAACCTTGCTATCATGTCTAGTATCGTGCGGCGGATTTAGATATGGTGCAAGTAGTCTCGTACGATAAGCTTAGTATCGTGCGGCGGATTTAAGCTTATGACGGGAGGTCTTTGTTTATGTCTTGTATCGTGCGGCGGATTGAGACATGAGTAAAGATAGTTATCGGCTCTGTTAGATTTGGCAATCTGATAGATTCATTAAGTTACCTTGTGTTATATGTTTTGTTACTGTTTATCTTATCATAACACTTTTGCCCAATCTAGATACCGTCCGGTTCGGCTCCATCTTTATAGATCTGCTCTATTTCACGTTTATTATTGGAAAGGTCTGTTATGCGGTAGATCTATTGTTCGTAATAGCCGAATTGGATCGTATCTGGGTTGCCACGTGGTGAGGGTTCATGCATGTTAAGCGTGTTTGATCTATGACAAGGCTAGGTGTCGTGCGGCAGGCGCAGGCTTTAGATTAGCTTAGTCATGCTTAGCTTGTATGTTCAATCTCCATGGACCCCAACTCGGTTGTACAATCGAGATTGGTTAAGTTTTAACTTATATATAATACGTCATGCGAGTACGATTCTCATGCAAACGTGTTCGGCAACCTGTTATTCATGTGACTCTGTTCATATTGCCGAATAATCTTTAAACCTGTTGGCAGATAGCTTTCATAGCTATATGTCGTCGCAAGTGGCTTCAGGGCCGTACATCTTGGAACTGTCTGGTCATACCCGGCACGTTCCAGCTTTGTATTTAACAGGTTTATCTCCTTGTTAGTTGCAGGTCAAACTGAATTGGCACGCACCGGACTTCTGAGCACCCGGGCCACGATTGAAGCCAGCTTCTTCGGCTTGCCGTGTGCTTGGCGGCAGAGACGCCATTTTTTGCGGCAACAAACAACCCATATCAATAACAAACCGGCCCCGTGCACCCTTCGAGTCCTTAGTCGTGTCGTCGATCTTCGGAGGAATCATCATGATCCGTCGACCTCCCGTAAGTCCCCCCTCGGCAACCTTGTTATCATGTCTAGTATCATGCGGTGGATGGATTTAGATATGATGCAAGTAGTCTCGTATGTGTTAAGCTTAGTATCGTGGGCGGATTTAGCTATTGAGAGAAGTTTTGCCTTATGCCTTGGTATCGTGCGGCGGATTGAGTCATGAGTAAAAATAGTTATCGGCTCTATTAGATTTGGCAGATCTAATAGATTTATTAAGTTATCATGTGTTATATGTTTTACTTATTTAATTTTGTAACACTCTTTTGTCGAATCTAGATTGATCTTTCTTCGGCCTTGTTGCACGAGTTTACTTGTGCTTAGCTAATCATAAGATCATAATGGCCGAATTAACTTTCAATCTAGATTGTTACATGTTGTGGGTTCATGCATGTCAATTATGGTTAGGCTTTGATAGAACTGAGTGTCGTGCGGCAGATGCAGGTTTTAGATTAGTTTAATCATGCTTGCTTGTATGTTCCTTCTTCATGGACCCCAGTTCGGCTAGTTTGCCGATTCTGGTTAAGCTTACATGAGTGATGAGTTCATATAGATCTGTTCAGATGTATGTATGCTTTTAGCTTCTTATAATTAGATCGTATCATGCGGTGGATTAATCTAATATATAGGAGTGGTGTAGACTTGTAGAAGTGGTATCATGCGGTGGATTAGCTTTGCTTAAGTTTATGCTTGACGGGTTTATGAAGGCTAGACGTGCGGCAGACTAGTTGGATTAGCCTATGCATGTGTTATCTGAATAGATTTATATTACAAGTTGCCCTTGTTATCCTTTTGTTACATATGTGTTGGCACAGCCAACACGTTTACGTGTTTTCCCTTTACGTTTGCCGAATGACATTATAAACCTGTTTCGACAAACAGCTTCTATAGCTGTGTGCCGTCGTGATTGGCTTTCAAAGCCATACATATGGAACTGTCTGGTCTCACCCGACATGTTGCAAAGGTATTCTCACACTTTTATCCCTTGTTGGTTTTCAGGTCAAACCGACTGGCACGTCTCCGGATTCAGTACACTCCGGGCACCCGATTGAAGCTAGCCTCGTTCGGCTTGCTGTGTGTCTGGCGCGAGGCATCACGTTTTGCGTCAACACACTTTTTGGCACGCCTGGTGGGACCAACTCTCCTGTAACACCCTAAATTTCTCCAAAGCCAAATAGATGAAAATGCTTTAATTGTGATTTTTGTGAGCATTTAACCTAGGGGTTAAATAATTTTGTTGAATTAAAATAATAGTGGCAACATGTTTTTGCATTCATGCTGGTGCATTATATTTATTGAAGTGACTGGTGTTTGCCAAAATTCAAAATGAATTCAAACTTCCTTTGAAATGGTTGAAAATGTGTTGAAAATAAAATGGAAAAGAGTTCTTATTCTTTTCTCCTCCCTCCCTTGCATCTGGCCCAAGCGGCCTGGCGGCCCAATCCGCCGGCGCTCCCTCCCTTCTCTTTCCCCCCCCCACACTGGGCCTCCCTCCTCCCCTTTCCCTTCACCGCGCGGCCCGCAGGCCGGCCCAGTCGGCGCCGCAGAAGCAACCGCCCGCGCCCTCCCTTTCTCTCTCTGACACCGCGGGCCACCTTGTCAGTCGGCCTCTTCTCCCTCCTCTGCCGCACGGCCGCGCCGCCTGCACAACCGCGCGCGCCCGAGTCTTCCGCGCGTCGTGGGAGCGTCCGCGCACCTTCCCTCTCGGCTTTTATCGCGTGCGCCCGCATCCCCGCTCCTCCTTTCCCTCAATTGCTCTCCGCGCACACTGCTGAGCGCCCGAACGCCACCAGAGCTTCCCCGCCGACATTGCCGCCGCCGCCGTAGTCGAGCCGCCGATTCGGCACCGCTCCGGCCATTCACGACCATCCCCGAGCTCCGCCGCGTCGCAGTAAAGTTGCCGCACCCCTTCCTTCCTTTTCTTTCGCTTGGTTTAGCCCTAACCGCCGCCGTTGTCTGCGCAGTCGCGCCCCGACCGCCGTTCGCCGCGGACCGCCTCCCCCGAGCCGTCTCCTCCACTTCGTTCCGCCTCGGTGAGATCCCCTTGCCTCCCTCTAACTCTTCGACCTCTTGGTTCGCCCGGAGGTGCCCCTTCGCTCGAGTCCGCGAGCTCTCTGGTTTCGGCCATGGCGGAACCGCGCACGACGTCGCGCAAAGCGCCGCGAACGCCACGGCCCGGCGCGCCGTCGGCTTGCCCCGCGCGCGGCCCCCCTGGATCTATTTCGCGCCGTCCATCGCTGATCCGGCGGCTATGGATCGTCGATACCCCTTCGGGGTTAGATTTGCATAAGAGCCCCTGAGGATTTGCGGAATCAACCCGCACTCCTTACGGCACTGTTCTCTGTGTCTTGAAAATCTTTCAACCAGGCCCCTGCGTTTCGGTTGAATTGAGGCGCAGTCCAGCCGGCCGTCAAATTGTTTTTAAAATTCAGTTTAAATTCCGATTTAAATTCAAATTGATTTCACCCTATTTACAGAATGCCACTACATTAAAATGCTTATAAAATCCACGTTTTAGCTCCGTTTTGACCCGTTCAAGTTGCGTTAGGTTCGTAATTTAGTTATCCACCTGTTGACGTCCCTGTTAGACTGTTTTGAACAGTTTAGCTTCAGGGTCCAAGTTAATCTTGTTTAGGGCTTTAGAAACCCTGTTTCGGTCGTATCTTTCGCATAGTAACTCCGTTTTCGGTGAACCAAAACTTGTTGTGATCGTAGAACGTGTACTTCAGTTTTATCAAAGTTTTATTTCTGTTTATTACTGTTTGGTGTACTGTCTAATGATAGCCTTGTTTGCTTTGTGTATGATTGCGCCTGGAATGCGTGGTGATGTTTTGTGATCGAGTAGACGGTGAGTCGGTGTGGTACGACCAGAACCCCTCTTTCAGCGACCAGCAGGAAGATCAGTCTTTCGACAACCAAGGCAAGTTAGCATGGGATCTCCTTGTTTACCTATACAATTTACTTTAATCATTCATTTATGCATGTGTCCAATTGAGCAACCTTAGAAAACCCACTTAGCTTTGCTATCTGTGATGTTCTTGTTTCCGTGGGATATGCATATGGGTAGAATGCTAGTGCTAACTGACTTATAACTGATCCAGTCCAATGATGAATTTGTTCTCATGATGATATGATGTTAAACGGTTAATAAAACTTGCTGTTAGCAAAAGCTGGGATGGACAGTGCTACCATGAGTGCTATATGGCTCTGGTTTTAGCTCAGTACACTGGACCTTTTCTAACTTGTTAGCGGTGACCCGAAAGGGCGCATAAGGGGCTTGCCACTTTGGGTGTAGGGCTGCTCCTGTTCCTATGTGTATAGCTACGATGGCCTTGTGCCATAGGAAAGGGGGGTTACTACATCTGCCTGCCAAGGAAACCTAGCGGCCCTAACATGTTAGACGAACCAACGAAAGGCTTCATAGTGTGCCCCGCCGATCTACCTTGGAAGTGGATCAAGAGGTTGGCCGCCTCGGGCACAAGGGTAACACGGCTTGTGGGTAAAGGTGCACAACCTCTGCAGAGTGTAAAACTGTTATAACAGCCGTGCTCACGGTTACGAGCGGCCCGGGAAACTAGCAGAACTTTGATACTTGAATAACTGTTTACTTTATATTGTTGGTACCTTATGATGTTATATTTATCTTTGATGGACAAATGGATCATGGGTTAAGGGTTAAGCACAATATTTGTTTACCTTAATGCTAAAACCTGTCAACTTAAAAGCTAACTGCAGTCAGACAGTGTCAGCCTTTTGAGCCTCATGAACCCTGTGTTAGCTTGCTAAGTACGAGAAGTACTTACGCTTGTTGTTTATCTTCTTTTTGGGCAAATCCCGGATGGGTAACAGATGAAGGTGCAGTTGGCGACTTCCCAGAGGACTTCTAGGCTAGCTGCTTCCCCCAGTCAACGTTTCCCTGTGGAGTAGATCTTTAGCAGTTCGGTTTTCTTTTGTTTCGCTTGATGTAATACTTGTGTTGATACTAGCGGTATGTAATAAACAATGTGATGATGCCACCTTCTTGTAATTTGTCTAACTTATGTGTGTGATTGTTTCCTGGGCACACATGAGTTTTCCGCCATAATTTTATCCTTAAAATTGGGGTGTGACATCTCCGCTTCAAGATGTCTGAGATCAACGATGATCAGGTTTGGATGTGACCATGAATGAATTGCCGCCAGAATTGAAGAGTTTAGTACAAGAGACTTGCGAAGAACTTCAGTGCAAGTGCCTGATGACTTTTTCAAAGAACAAGAGTGGCAAGGTCATCCGAAGCAACCGTTCGCAAAGATTCTTCCTCACCACCAACCTATACCCTAATGAAGAGGAAGATTCGGAAGTTGACCGAAATAATGCATAAGGTTGTATCAGAAGCCGTGACCAATCATCAGTCGGCTTTCTTGAACACTTTTCATGCCATCATGGTTAGCGTTTTCGGTCCAATGATGGATAAGCGCTTTGAAAGCTCTGGTCCAATGTAGGGACCACTATTGTTTCGAGTTCCCTAACACCGAGGATTGCCGAAGATGGTGGAGCTGGCTCAAGCACAGTGGGATGGTTCCTCATCAGGTACAGCAACCCCCCCCAAACTTAGGCCAGTTCACGTTCGACACAACAGGGAACGTCCCGCAATCTGCTTCCAAAGTCTCTCCTGCAGCAAACAGGATACAAAAGCTATGTTTGGAGATGGATATCAGGAGTTTGTCGATTATAGTGCGATCAATGCTCTTCCAAATCCAGGCTACAGAAGTTCAGTAGGACAACATCCTGGGGGGCAAACACAAGTAGCCCCTGATTCGAGTGTTTCCTCATCATGCATAGGATGACTGATATGATGCATAATCAATTCGGCTGAAACCGAAGAATAAGACATATGCTTACAAGTCCCCTTATCCAGAGTGGTACAATCGGGTAGCACTTCCTCCAAGAGTAAAGCCTCCTACTGATTTCACCAAGTTTTCGGGTCAGGATGACACCAGCACTATACAGCACATTAGCCGATACCTGATGCAACTTGGGGAAGCATCTACAGATGAAGCTTGGAGGATTCAATACTTCCCGTTGTCATTGACAGGACCAGCCTTCTCCTGGTTTGCTTCTCTGCCAGCAAATTCTATCAACACATGGGCAGAGTTGGAACAGAAGTTCCATTCATATTTCTTTACGGGTACCAGTGAAAAGAAGTTGGTAGATCTCATGAGCTTGAGGATGACACCTGGCGAAACGCCGCAAGAATATCTGCGCAGATTCAGAGAGACCAAGAACCTTTGCTATTCTCTGAATTTGCCGGATGACCAATTACCAGGAATAGCCATAGCTGGCATGTTGCCGAGTATCAAAGAGAAGCTATTCGTCATGGAATTCGATGACCTCGGACAGTTATCGCAAAAGCTGGCAACGATGAGTAGTCAAGCTCAGGGATTCAAAAGGAATAATCAATTCCAGAAGGGTGACGTGGCTGCCGAGATGTACCAGGCTTTCTTAGAAGAAGCAGCTGAGTATGACGATGAAGATGAAGTAGCTGCAGCCGAGATAGTCTGGGCTAAGGATCCAACTCAAGTCAGCCAGCGATGGCTGAGGCAGCAAAAAGGTACTTATTGAAGGACCGAGAAGCTACCCGAAAGCGACCAGAGGGGGGTGAATGGGAGCTTCAATATTTCCTTTCGGAAACTAGATGCCACTGTCCCAAATTCAACCCCAAAAGCGAAACCTAGAGCTTGCTAATGTCCACGACCCTAGATATAGGGTGGATGCTTCCTAGAAGCACAGCGGGACACTAGACAACCCTAGAAAGCAACGCAAAAGACGGAAATCAATCCGTCAACGAACGAACGAACCGCGAACGAAAACGCGCGACACAGCTACGACCGGACTCTGCTGCGTCCGGCAGCTGGGACCGGACAGCTGTCAGGTCGTCAGAAATAGGCTCTGGGAGCTCTCTGTTCGCGACCGGACTCACTAGTACGGAGCGTCCGGTTGTGAACAGAGCGTCCGGTCAGATCAAACAAACACGATTGAACAGGAACCTAGGCGCGTCCGGTCAATCGGATAAACACAGGGTCCGGCATGAGTGCCCGGTCAAAACAGAAATTCTGTACGCAACGCTCAACGACCGGACGCCACTGGTCAGCGTCCGATCACTCGTGACCAGCGTCCGGTCACCCCGCAGCCCCCTCTGTTCTTCTACCGATCCGACTCAAACTCACCCAAAACGCATCCTCTAGGGATCAAACTTGGTGAGTGAAAGTCACAAGGAGGTTAGTGAGCTATCTCTAAGAGATCATGGCTCGAACCTAACTCCAAATCGGTGAATCGAAGAATTTTGGGGGAAGTGAGAAAAAGTGACCCGAAACGAAAAATCGATCGATCTCCTAGGACCGTGAGATTAGAGGATGATTCCTTCGGTGGAAAGAAGTGCCTCACGATCTAGAACACTTGGTTCAAACGGAATTGCAAAAGATGAACCGAGGCAAAGAGATCAAGCGACGGGAAAGTCGTGGAGCAAAAGGATTCGTGAGGAACACAAGCAAAACGGAAATCACAGCCACGAACTCGAATTAAGGACGCAAATCAAGCCATCGATCTGTGCTCCAAGGTGAGGATACGGCCTCACTTCCTCAACTCAACAGTACACAGAGTGGAGTCTCTCTGCGGATCTCAACTAGCTAAAGCAGGGGATGGGAGAGCAGGAAACCCTAGCAAATGAAAGCACTAACTGAGATAGGGAGGAGGGTGTCTCCCCTGAACTACTTATACTAACCTAGACTAAGTCTATTTCCTACTCTACCCCTCTCTAAACTAATTACAGAGCGAACCAGCTAAACCCTAAGGCTATTCTGGTCCAACCCGCGGTGGTAGGTAGATCCGACGGCCACGGCCCGCTCGAACCGAAGCGTTGCCTCGACGCAACCTCTGGATCGCCGCCACGTGCCGCCCTCGCTCTGCACCCCCGGTTTTGTGGCCCAAACCGGGAAACCAGCCTTTTCCATCAGCCCCCGGTTTTGAGGCCCAAACCGGGAAACCAGCCTCCAGCCCGAGTTTTGTGGCCAAACTCGGAAACCGTCCGCGCCCGAGTTTTGAGGCCCAAACTCGGAAATCGGCCCACGCCCAGGTTTTGAGGCTCAACCTGGAAACCCAGCACCCAGGTTTTGAGGCCCAAACCTGTAAACGTCCACCCGTTGGTTTTCCCTGGCTCTACCAACAAACCGACGTCGTAGAGGGGATGCACCTCCTGTGCACCCCTTCCACCGACATGATCGCACTTCTCCGCTTGTCGCTTGTCGCAGGCTGCCAGCCACCACAGCTGATCCTCCGACCTCCAGTCCATCAGTCCAAGTCCACGTCCGCCCTTCACCGTCCGATACATCGGCATGGCACGTCCACCGCACGGCACGCCCATCCTTCATCGCGGCCCGGGTCCGTCGGCATGGCACGTCGCAACTTGACCTTCACCCGCCATCGATCACTGTCTCCGTGCTCGACACCTGCACAAACAACAGCCAAAGAACATGCGCATCATCTCCGTTGACAATCACTCATCCACACAGAGACTCGGGCATACACCCATGTATCCGCAATCTCCCCCTTGATGAGTGCATTGTCAACTCCACAACAAATCATGAATAAGAAGAAGGAGGAAGGAAGGAGTGGGAAGAGAAAACCCAACCAAATGACCCAAAAGCCTAACAAAAGCCAAAGAAGGTCAAGTGGATGAAGCGAAAACTTGGTCCCCAAGACATGGGCAACGGCTCGACGCAACCAAGTAAAGCAAAGCTAGCCCTCAAGAAGAGGTGTAGAACAGGCTCAACACCGCTAGCAGATACCAATTGAAGATCGGAGGACAACAGAAGCAAGATGCTAGTCCCTCAAGATAGAGGCACAGAGGCTCAACACAACTAGCAAGAAAAATCACTCCGAATCAATTGGAAATCAACCCAACCAAATGGGAAAGCACACCAGACGATACCAACACAGAGGCCTCAACACAAACTAGCAAGAAAATCACTCCGAATCAATTGGAAATCAACCCAAACCAATGGGGAAAGCACACCAGACGATACCAATTGAAAGCCAAATCAAAAAGCTTATGAAAGCTCAACGGCTCAACACAACTAGCAAACTCCCCCTCGACAAATGCAAGCAACTAGGAACAAAATGATTCTCCCCTTAGTTTGATCAACACAGGAGCATATGATTTGCATAAATTTCTCCCCCTAGTTGAAAATGCACTTATCAAGGCCAAAAGGTATCGGAGAAGAAGCAACTCCCTTCACATAAAACTCCCCCTGAACACAAGATCTCCTTCCAAAATGCATATGAAGTCAAAATGCAAGTTAGGAGCTTCAAGTATATAGTCAAAAGAGTGCAAAGATGCTCTAATCAGTATAGCTTCAACATCTCAATTAAGCACTCAAATAGCAAAGGCTCAAACTGATCACTTATACGAAATATGAAGCATATGAGCATGTGAGCAGTTTTAAGCCCAAAAGGATAGTCACCATCAAAATAGCACTAGACATGTATAGAAGGAATCCAAACAAGTGCTAAGCATATATACAAGTTGAACTTACCCCTAGCAAAGTTCAATCATCATGCATAGGAATGAAGCATATACTTGTGATTTCAAATTCATATCGGTAGTTGCAGCGGTATAAAAGAATTCACAAGTTCATTTTTAGCATGTGATTGCGAGAGGTTGAAAGCTTGTCATCGCCTAACTTTCAACCGTGCGAAGCCTATGCCGAAGCAATCAGAAGCTTAAGGCAATGGCTTCGGTCATACACTACATGGCTCAAGTTTAACTCAAGGTTGCAATGAGAAACAGTCTCAATACCATGAGGTGTTGACAAGCAATCCCATCTCGATCTTTTCAATTCAACAATACTTGGTTCAGATTTTAAGCAAGTTATGAACAACCAAGCAAGTGAATGACTCAGAACTAGGAGACATAGCAACCTAGCATATATGAAAAGTCCGGAATTGTATTCAACACATCCTACACATGCTAGTTGCATATCTCAATGGTGAAACATTTTCAGATTTATATACATTAGGCAATAATTCACCATTCCAAAATAGCTCGCTCATAAACATGGTAACAGTGATCAGAAAGAGCATAAGTACAAGCATCATCATAAGTATCGAAGCAATACTAACAAGAGCATAATTACATTCTAGTGAATATAGACATGAAGCTCAGAATGTAAATGCGTATGCCCGACACAAACTGAAAGAAGAAGAGATACCAATTGGAAAGACTCAAGAACTCAAAAGAAAGAGCCTCAAAATAAAAAGAGTCAGTCTATACAGGATCCAAAAAGTTTCCTCGATCTAAAGGGGAAACCACACACCAAGCTCACCCCTCAACCGATTAAAGGTTGATTCGTCTAAAGGCTTGGTGAAAATATCAGCCAGTTGGTGATGAGTATCGACATGGCGAAGGTCGGTATACACCCTTCTCCTGGTGGTCTCGCAAGAATGAAAGCGCACATCAATGTGTTTGGTTTTCGAGTGAAGCACGGGGTTCTTAGCAACGCTAATAGCACTCGTGCTGTCACAAAGCAAAGGCACGCGAGAACGCTCAAACCGAAATCACGCAAAGTGCCATCATCCAGAGTAACTGGGACAGCAGCTAGCCGCAGCAACATACTCAGCCTCTGTAGTAGACTGGGCGACACTAGACTGCTTGCGAGAAGACCACGACACAAGAGAAATCCAATAAATTGGCAAGTCCCAGAAGGGACTTGCGCTCAATGCGACAACCAGCAAATCGGCATCGGAATAACGCAAAGCGAGAGGGTGGAGGAAGCAGAATACCAAATCCCTAACTCAGGAGTGAAACGAAGGTACCTGAAGATGCGCTTCACCGCCTGACGGTGAGAAGTGCGTGGCGAAGCCTGAAAGCGCGCGCACAAGCACACGGCGAACTGAATGTACGGCCGTGTCGCCGTCAGGTAGAGCAACGATCCAATCATGCTGCGGTACTCCTTCTGGTCCCACATGCTTCTCCGTCCACATCCGCATCCAGGGGCAGTCGTCGTCGACATGGGTGTTGGAAAAGGCTTGGCCTCACCCATATCGAACCGCTTCAGCAAGTCCTTTGTGTACTGCCCTGGTGCACAAACGTCCCCTCCCGGGATTGCTTATTAATTTGCCAACCCGAGAAAGAATGTCAAGCTCGCCCATTCATGCTCATCTCAAACTCCCTGCTCATAGTATCTGCAAACTTGGCAACCAAAGCGTGAGAAGAACCACCGAAAATGATATCATCCACGTAAATCTGGACCAAAAGGTGTCTTTGCCTTGCCGGAGGAGAAAGAGCGTCTTATCTACACATCCCATTTAAAACCCTTAGCAAGCAAAAAGGTTTTCAACCTATCATACCAGGCTCTAGGGCTTGTTTCAAACCATACAAAGGCTTTGTGAAGTGTTAAAGACATGGTTTGGAAACTTGGGATTTTCAAAAACCGGGGGGTTTGCTCAACATAACCTCCTCCTCTATGTAGCCGTTTAAAAAGCACTCTGACATCCATTTGAAAAGTTTGAAACCCCTGGATGCAGCATAAGCCAAGAGTATCCTAATAGCCTCCAAACGTGCTACAGGAGCGAAGGTTTCCTCATAATCTATCCCTTCCTCTGACTATAGCCTTTCGCTACAAGCCGGGCCATTGTTTCTAACAACGTGGCCATCCTCCTCCTTGCTTGTTTTTAAATACCCATTTTGTCCCTATAGGCTTACAGTCAGGTGGAGGTGGAACTAGAACCCAAACCCGATTTCGCTCAAAATTTCTCTAACTCCTCATGCATGGCATTGGACCCCATCCGGATCCGTCAATGCGTGTCCAACATCTCGGGGCTCAAAATTAGCAACAAAAGCAGAATGAGCAAAGTGAGAGTGTGACTGTGACCTGGAGCGAGTGACTCGCTCGCCGATGTCGCCGATCATCTGCTCAGGGGGGTGCTGGCGCTGGATATGTCGTGGCGCCTCCCGGGAAGAAGTGGCCTCCCCCTCACAGCAGCTGGTTCCACCCCGGGTACAAAGATACCGCGCGAGGTGGAGGATCCACGGGCCCCCAGTAAGAAGAAGTGTCGGGGCCGTGAGTCGTCGTAGAGGCCGCTCTTTGCGGCGCGGCAGGTGGAGGGGGTGCTGGATCATCCATACCTTCAGCACCCTCGTCCTCGTCATCAAAAGAGGCTCTCCAACCTCATGATCACCTGCACGCTCAAAACGAGAAGAAGAAGAAAAACAAGAGTCTCGTCGAAGGTGACATCTGATGTCTCCATGACCCGGTTAGTATCAAGGTTAAGTACACGATATGCTCTAGTGTGAGTGCCATAACCCAAAAATACACCGTCAGAGGAGCGAGACTCAAATTTGTCCAGTTGCCCTTTTGAGTATAAAACAATGGCAACCAAAAACTCGAAAATAACTCACCTTGGGCAGTTTGCCAAACGCAACTCATAAGAAGTCTTTTTCAAGAAAGCTCTCAGAAAAATGCGATTGGAAATATAGCATGCAGTGTTCATAGCTTCGGCCCCAATAGCGCCTAGGAGTCCTATGCTCATCAAGCATCGTCCTGGCCATCTCAACAAGGGTCCGATTCTTCCTCTCTACAACACCATTTTGGGGCGGTGTGTAGGGGGAAGAAAACTGATGCTCCAAGCCAAGGCGGTTACAAAACTTCTCAAAATCCGAATTTTTGAATTCGGAACCATTATCACTTCTAATAGCTCGCATCGAGTTCAAAGGGAACTCGTTCTGAAGACGCAAAATCAGATTGCGAGCGAAGGAGGAAAGTCTCAGTCTTCTCAGACAAAAAGAAGACCCACGAATATCTCGAAAGTCGTCAACAACCAACCAAAACATACCACTTGCCACCAACCGAGCTCACCCGAGCCGGACCAACAAGGTCCATGTGTAAAAGCTCTCCGGGGTGCGAGGTCATGACCTTAGTCACTGGATGGTGGGGAGCGGCAACCATCTTCCCATGTCTGCAAGAATGGCAAACTAGATCCTTCTCCATCGAAAGCTTGGGCAATCCTCGGATTAGGCCAAGTGAGCTAAGTCTTGCAAGCAAGTCGAAGCTTAAATGACCGAGCCTCCTATGCCACTTCCAAAGATCGGAGGAAGAAGGACTAGCCAAAAGACAGCGAGAAGAACCAAACGACTCCGAAAAAATTCGCGCGAAAGACTTTCCCAAAGGGCGAAATCAGACATACAAGATCGCCCTGAGGATCTAAGATGCGACTAAGGTTCGGTTTAAAACGAATCTCCATAGTCATCATCAAAAAGTTGCGAAACAGAAAGAAGGTTAAAATGCAAGTTAGAAACAGAGCAACATCGCGCAACACAAAGTGCTCATTAACCCGCACTGTCCCCCGAGACAATACCTTACCTTTACTATTGGTCGCCGAAGGTATTGGTACTCCTTTCCGCGACCGGCTAAGGCTGGAGAACCACTTGGGGCGTTTCCGGTCATGTCCTCGAGCAACCAGAGCCACCAACCAATGTCCTCCAACCGTCTCACCTACATCCATAAAAAGACATAGGGTGAGCATACGGTCCAACACTGGGGTTAGTGAAGTAAGAAGGATACCAGGTGTTGGGCCGGCTGCTCAAAAGAACGGTCAGTGTAAAAACCTCCTGTCTAGGGGGATAGCGATCACCACGCACAGGAAAACGTGGTCCGCTGGGGAAGAAGCGCTCACAGCGAAACTCTAACCTGCGGTGGGACAAAGTGCTCAACACAAGCCTTCCGCCACGGGGTCCGAACCTGCCTCTGCAGGACCCCGCCCGGGTACGCTCTCTACGAGGTCTACGCCTAGGGGCCTGCTGCTCAACTCTAAGCGTCTCTCCTCGGAGCTCTCCTCTCCTGCCTAGGCCTAACAACTGAGGTGCTCCACCTCTAGGCCTAGTCTCCCTCCTAGGGGCTCTCTCCTGCTGCCTAGGCTGGGTACGCTTCCCCCTCCAGACCTAGCAGCTCTCCCCTGAGGCTTCGGAGCATGTCCACCACGAGCTGGGTGAAACATGTCCGGGTTCTGCATCTCCCTAGCACGGCGCGCCTCTCTCTTGCGCTAAAGCAGAACTCACTCAAGTGACCATCCCTCCCCACAGAAATCACACTGGTACCCATCACCGCACGCAAAGGGGGTTGTTGGTGACCAGGGTTGTGGCTGTGGCTCACTTTGCCTTTGCCCTTCTGTGGCAACTCCTCACGAATGGGTGGCATAGCGTCCAGCTTGTTTCTGAGGTGGTTTGGCTTAGGTGCCCAAACTGGGTTCTTGGGAGGAGCTCTCGGGGTTCCTCAACCACACCATCTTTGGTGATTGGCTTGGCTGGCTTTTGAGTGGAAGCTTGACAAGTTGGGAGTAGTGGTGGAATTGGCTTCTCACATGGGTTCAGACCACTAGACTCTCCAATCTTCCCAAAAGCTGAGAGATCAACACTCTGAGCAAAGCCTACACCAGGGGCACCAACAGCTCGCTTGAATTAGGAGATCATCATCCCGAGCTGCGGCTCACTACTGGAGACCCATGACAGATGGACCGAAGGTATGTGTTTTCTTCCTCGGTTTGCATCTTGCCATGCTTCACATTGGCAATCTCCATCTCCAGGCCCTCACACAAAGCACACCTCGAGACACAAGTGCTATCTGAGCTGGCCTTCTCTAAAGACTCAAGCTTGGCATTTTTCTCTGCCAACTCAGATTGCAAGACAGGACAAGTTTTGCACGCACCCAACAGCTGTGGCCTAGCACGGAGCTCATCCACCTCTCCAACCAATGCAGCATACTTACCTCTCAGAGTGAGAAGGTCAGTCATGTGCGCGGTGCACGACTCGCACTCCCCTCCTCCGACACTACCACGGTGGACCGAGCGAACTCAAGCTCCTTCACCGTGTCCTCTCCCACTTCTGCCTAAACTCCTTGCGCTCTCTAGCGGCACGCCTAAGCAACTTATCTTGGCTAAGGAGGGCAGCAGTCAACTTCTCAACCTCGGAGGAAAGCTCGTCGTAGGTGAGAGATACCACTGGGAGGTGGGTCGTCATCGTAGTCGTTCCGAGGGGTACGCTCCGGCTCGCCGTCGACCTCATCTTCCGAGCGCCATGGTGCACAGGCCTCCGTCGTCGGCGAAGAAGCACAAGCCGTTGAACTTGTCTTCCAGCTTCTTCTTCATCACGGACCTCCGTCATCGCTGGAGCCAGCGGAGTCGTCATCCGAGGCCGTCGACGTCGCTGAGCGTGGCGAAGAACGCACGCTCGCTCAGCTTGCTGCTTATCCAAGTACTTCTTCTTGATGTACTCTTTGTCGAAGCCCCCCCGTTTCTTGTGCCTTGGGGGGACGTGCTTCTCCTTGTACTTGGAGTCGTGCTTGCGCCCATGTTCGCCCTTGACCACAGTTCTTGTTCTTCTTCTTGGGGCAGTCGGCGATGAGGTGTCGGGGGTCGCCGCACTCGTAGCATCCCGTGCGTCCTCCTCCTCGATGACGGTTCATGCGGTTGTTGTGGAACCGCGAGAACCGGTTGGCAAGCAAAGCCAACTCGTCGTCTCCCAAAGACTCCAGCTGGTCCTCTGTCACAGAAAAGAGAGAAGAAAGCGCAAAACCAGCTGAGGGTTAGAGGAAGAGCCAGAAACCAAAGCCATGGACGGGCGAGAAGGATTTTCAAAAGAAGCCCTCGCCATAGCCATCAATCTCACTGGACTTGAGCTTACTGAAGAGCTCGTCGCAGGTGAGGGTCTCATAGTTCGGCGATTCGATGATTGCCTGAACCTTGGAGTCCCACACCGAACGGTCAAGAGTGTGCAAAAGCTTCAAAGCACGCTCATGATCGTCAAATGGCAACTGCTCTCTGTTAGCCCTCATCCTGTTGACAATCACCTGAAAGCGAGCGAATAAACTTTCTATGCTCTCGCTAGGTTGATGTCTAAAGTTCTCATACTCACGCTTGAACGACTCGTAGAGTCGGGTTTTGACTTGAGAGGTGCCCTCATGGAAACGCATGAGGGTGTCCCAGATCTCCCGAGCCGTAGCGAGGTGAGAAACACGATCAAACTCACCCATGCTCAACAAGAAAAGAGAGCATTACGGGCTCGGCTATTGGCATCGTGCTCATCGATCTGTTGCTGAGAAACACGAGCAGCCAAGACCACGTAATCAGCAGAGTTGCAAATATCCCAAATAGAAGCACCCAAACTCTGCAGATAGGCCGACATGCGTATTTTCCAATACGCATAGTTCGTCCCATCAAAGAACGGCGGTTTGCCCACGCCGCGATCCATGTCGCCTTCGGTGGATCTGGAACCGGCTAAGGTGGAAGATCCTTAACCCGCTCCGATACCAATTGAAGGACCGAGAAGCTACCCGAAAGCGACCAAAGGGGTGGTGAATGGGAGCTTCAATATTTCCTTTCGGAAACTAGATGCCACTGTCCCAAATTCAACCCCAAAAGCGAAACCTAGAGCTTGCTAATGTCCACGACCCTAGATATAGGGTGGATGCTTCCTAGAAGCACAGCGGGACACTAGACAACCCTAGAAAGCCAACGCAAAAGACGGAAATCAAATCCGTCAACGAACGAACGAACCGCGAACGAAAACGCGCGAAACAGCTACGACCGGACTCTGCCTGCGTCCGGTCAGCTGGGACCAGACGCGTCCGGTCGTCAGAAATCGGCTCTGGGAGCTCTCTGTTCGCGACCGGACTCACTAGTACGGAGCGTCCGGTTGTGAACAGAGCGTCCGGTCAGATCAAACAAACACGATGAACAGGAACCTAGGCGCGTCCGGTCAATCGATAAACACAGGGTCCGGTCATGAGTGCCCGGTCAAAACAGAAATTCTGTACGCAACGCTCAACGACCGGACGCACTGGTCAGCGTCCGATCACTTCGTGACCAGCGTCCGGTCACCCCGCAGCCCCTCTGTTCTTCTACCGATCCGACTCAAACTCACCCAAAACGCATCCTCTAGGGATCAAACTTGGTGAGTGAAGTCACAAGGAGGTTAGTGAGCTATCTCTAAGAGATCATGGCTCGAACCTAACTCCAAATCGGTGAATCGAAGAATTTTGGGGGAAGTGAGAAAAAGTGACCCGAAACGAAAAATCGATCGATCTCCTAGACCGTGAGATTAGAGGATGATTCCTTCGGTGGAAAGAAGTGCCTCACGATCTAGAACAACTTGGTTCAAATGGAATTGCAAAAGATGAACCGAGCAAAGAGATCAAGCGACGGGAAAGTCGTGGAGCAAAAGGATTTCGTGAGGAACACAAGCAAAACGGAAATCACAGCCACGAACTCGAATTAAGGACGCAAATCAAGCCATCGATCTGTGCTCCAAGGTGAGGATACGGCCTCACTTCCTCAACTCAACAGTACACAGAGTGGAGTCTCTCTGCGGATCTCAACTAGCTAAAGCAGGGGATGGGAGAGCAGGAAACCCTAGCAAATGAAAGCACTAACTGAGATAGGGAGGAGGGTGTCTCCCCTGAACTACTTATACTAACCTAGACTAAGTCTATTTCCTACTCTACCCCTCTCTAAACTAATTACAGAGCGAACTAGCTAAACCCTAAGGCTATTCTGGTCCAAACCCGCGGTGGTAGGTAGATCCGACGGCCACGCCCGCTCGAACCGAAGCGTTGCCTCGACGCAACCTCTGGATCGCCGCCACGTGCCGCCCTCGCTCTGCACCCCCGGTTTTGTGGCCCAAACCGGGAAACCAGCCTTTTCCATCAGCCCCCGGTTTTGAGGCCCAAACCGGGAAACCAGCCTCCAGCCCGAGTTTTGTGGCCAAACTCGGAAACCGTCCGCGCCCGAGTTTTGAGGCCCAAACTCGGAAACCAGCCCACGCCCAGGTTTTGAGGCTCAACCTGGAAACCCAGCACCCAGGTTTTGAGGCCCAAACCTGTAAATCGTCCACCCGTTGGTTTTTCCCTGGCTCTACCAACAAACCGACGTCGTAGAGGGGATGCACCTCCTGTGCACCCCTTCCACCGACATGATCGCACTTCTCCGCTTGTCGCTGTCGCAGGCTGCCAGCCACCACAGCTGATCCTCCGACCTCCAGTCCATCAGTCCAAGTCCACGTCCGCCCTTCACCGTCCGATACATCGGCATGGCACGTCCGCCGCACGGCACGCCCATCCTTCATCGCGCCCGGTCCGTCGGCATGGCACGTCGCAACTTGACCTTCACCCGCCATCGATCACTGTCTCCGTGCTCGACACCCTGCACAACACAAGCCAAAGAACATGCGCATCATCTCCGTTGACAATCACTCATCACACAGAGACTCGGCATACACCCATGTATCCGCAATCTCCCCCTTGATGAGTGCATTGTCAACTCCACAACAAATCATGAATAAGAAGAAGGAGGAAGGAAGGAGTGGGAAGAGAAAACCCAACCAAATGACCCAAAAGCCTAACAAAAGCCAAAGAAGGTCAAGTGGATGAAGCGAAAACTTGGTCCCCAAAGACATGGGCAACGGCTCGACGCAACCAAGTAAAGCAAAGCTAGCCCTCAAGAAGAGGTAGAAACAGGCTCAACAACCGCTAGCAGATACCAATTGAAGATCGGAGGACAACAGAAGCAAGATGCTAGTCCCTCAAGATAGAGGCACAGAGGCTCAACACAACTAGCAAGAAAATCACTCCGAATCAATTGGAAATCAACCCAAACCAAATGGGAAAGCACACCAGACGATACCAACACAGAGGCTCAACACAACTAGCAAGAAAATCACTCTGAATCAATTGGAAATCAACCCAAACCAAATGGGAAAGCACACCAGACGATACCAATTGAAAGCCAAATCAAAAAGCTTATGAAAGCTCAACGGCTCAACACAACTAGCAAACTCCCCCTCGACAAATGCAAGCAACTAGGACAAATGATTCTCCCCTTAGTTGATCAACACAGGAGCATATGATTTGCATAAATTTCTCCCCCTAGTTGAAAATGCACTTATCAAGGCCAAAAGGTATCGGAGAAGCAACTCCCTTCACATAAACTCCCCCTGAACACAAGATCTCCTTCCAAATGCATATGAAGTCAAAATGCAAGTTAGGAGCTTCAAGTATATAGTCAAAAGAGTGCAAAGATGCTCTAATCAGTATAGCTTCAACATCTCAATTAAGCACTCAAATAGCAAAGGCTCAAACTGATCACTTATACGAAATATGAAGCATATGAGCATGTGAGCAGTTTTAAGCCAAAAGGATAGTCACCATCAAAATAGCACTAGACATGTATAGAAGGAATCCAAACAAGTGCTAAGCATATATACAAGTTGAACTACCCCTAGCAAAGTTCAATCATCATGCATAGGAATGAAGCATATACTTGTGATTTCAAATTCATATCGGAGTTGCAGCGGTAAAAGAATTCACAAGTTCATTTTTAGCATGTGATTGCGAGAGGTTGAAAGCTTGTCATCGCCTAACTTTTCAACCGTGCGAAGCCTATGCCGAAGCAATCAGAAGCTTAAGGCAACGGCTTCGGTCATACACTACATGGCTCAAGTTTAACTCAAGGTGCAATGAGAAACAGTCTCAATACCATGAGGTGTTGACAAGCAATCCCATCTCGATCTTTTCAATTCAACAATACTTGGTTCAGATTTTAAGCAAGTTATGAACAACCAAGCAAGTGAATGACTCAGAACTAGAGACATAGCAACCTAGCATATATGAAAAGCAGGAATGGATTCAACACATCCTACACATGCTAGTTGCATATCTCAATGGTGAACATTTTCAGATTTATATACATTAGGCATAATTCACCATTCCAAAAATAGCTCGCTCATAACATGTAACAGTGATCAGAAAGAGCATAAGCTACAAGCATCATCATAAGTATCGAAGCAATACTAACAAGAGCATAATTACATTCTAGTGAATATAGACATGAAGCTCAGAATGTAAATGCGTATGCCCGACACAAAACTGAAAGAAGAGAGATACCAATTGGAAAGACTCAAGAAACTCAAAAGAAAAGAGCCTCAAAAATAAAAAGAGTCAGTCTATACAGGATCCAAAAAGTTTCCCTCATCTAAAAGGGGAAACACACACCAAGCTCACCCCTCAACCGATTAAAGGTTGATTCGTCTAAAGGCTTGGTGAAAATATCAGCCAGTTGGTGATGAGTATCGACATGGCGAAGGTCGGTATCACCCTTCTCCTGGTGGTCTCGCAAGAAATGAAAGCGCACATCAATGTGTTTGGTTTTCGAGTGAAGCACGGGGTTCTTAGCAACGCTAATAGCACTCGTGCTGTCACAAAGCAAAGGCACGCGAGAAAAGCTCAAACCGAAATCACGCAAAGTGGCCATCATCCAGAGTAACTGGGAACAGCAGCTAGCCGCAGCAACATACTCAGCCTCTGTAGTAGACTGGGCGACACTAGACTGCTTGCGAGAAGACCACGACACAAGAGAAGATCCAATAAATTGGCAAGTCCCAGAAGTGGACTTGCGCTCAATGCGACAACCAGCAAAATCGGCATCGGAATAACCGCAAAGCGAGAGGGTGGAGGAAGCAGAATACCAAATCCCTAACTCAGGAGTGAAACGAAGGTACCTGAAGATGCGCTTCACCGCCTGACGGTGAGAAGTGCGTGGCGAAGCCTGAAAGCGCGCGCACAAGCACACGGCGAACTGAATGTCCGGCCGTGTCGCCGTCAGGTAGAGCAACGATCCAATCATGCTGCGGTACTCCTTCTGGTCCACTGCTTCTCCGTCCACATCCGCATCCAGGGCAGTCGTCGTCGACATGGGTGTTGGAAAAGGCTTGGCCTCACCCATATCGAACCGCTTCAGCAAGTCCTTTGTGTACTTGCCCTGGTGCACAAACGTCCCCTCCCGGGATTGCTTAATTTGCAACCCGAGAAAGAATGTCAGCTCGCCCATCATGCTCATCTCGAACTCCCTGCTCATAGTATCTGCAAACTTGGCAACCAAAGCGTGAGAAGAACCACCGAAAATGATATCATCCACGTAAATCTGGACCAAAAGTGTGTCTTTGCCTTGCCGGAGGAGAAAGAGCGTCTTATCTACACATCCCATTTTAAAACCCTTAGCAAGCAAAAAGGTTTTCAACCTATCATACGAGGCTCTAGGGGCTTGTTTCAAACCATACAAAGCTTTGTGAAGTTTAAAGACATGGTTTGGAAACTTGGGATTTTCAAAACCGGGGGGTTGCTCAACATAAACCTCCTCCTCTATGTAGCCGTTTAAAAAGGCACTCTTGACATCCATTTGAAAAAGTTTGAAACCCCTGGATGCAGCATAAGCCAAGAGTATCCTAATAGCCTCCAAACGTGCTACAGGAGCGAAGGTTTCCTCATAATCTATCCCTTCCTTCTGACTATAGCCTTTCGCTACAAGCCGGGCCTTGTTTCTAACAACGTGGCCATCCTCTCCTTGCTTGTTTTTAAATACCCATTTTGTCCCTATAGGCTTACAGTCAGGTGGAGGTGGAACTAGAACCCAAACCCGATTTCGCTCAAAATTCTCTAACTCCTCATGCATGGCATTGACCCAATCCGGATCCGTCAATGCGTGTCCAACATCTCGGGGCTCAAAATTAGCAACAAAAGCAGAATGAGCAAAGTGAGAGATGTGCTGTGACCTGGAGCGAGTGACTCGCTCGCCGATGTCGCCGATCATCTGCTCAGGGGGGTGCTGGCGCTGGATATGTCGTGGCGCCTCCCGGGAAGAAGTGGCCTCCCCCTCAACAGCAGCTGGTTCCACCCCGGGTACAAAAGATACCGCGCGAGGTGGAGGATCCCACGGCCCCCAGGAAGAAGAAGTGTCGGGGCCGTGAGTCGTCGTAGAGGCCGCTCTTTGCGGCGCGGCAGGTGGAGGGGGTGCTGGATCATCCATACCTTCAGCACCCTCGTCCTCGTCATCAAAAAGAGGCTCTCCAACCTCATGATCACCTGCACGCTCAAAAGCGAGAAGAAGAAGAAACAAGAGTCTCGTCGAAGGTGACATCTGATGTCTCCATGACTCGGTTAGTATCAAGGTTAAGTACACGATATGCTCTAGTGTGAGTGCCATAACCCAAAAATACACCGTCAGAGGAAGCGAGACTCAAATTTGTCCAAGTTGCCCTTTTTGAGTATAAAACAATGGCAACCAAAAACTCGAAAATAACTCACCTTGGGCAGTTTGCCAAAACGCAACTCATAAGAAGTCTTTTTCAAGAAAGCTCTCAGAAAAATGCGATTGGAAATATAGCATGCAGTGTTCATAGCTTCGGCCCAATAGCGCCTAGGAGTCCTATGCTCATCAAGCATCGTCCTGGCCATCTCAACAAGGGTCCGATTCTTCCTCTCTACAACACCATTTTGGGGCGGTGTGTAGGGGGAAGAAAACTGATGCTCCAAGCCAAGGCGGTTACAAAACTTCTCAAAATCCGAATTTTTGAATTCGGAACCATTATCACTTCTAATAGCTCGCATCGAGTTCAAAGGGAACTCGTTCTGAAGACTGCAAAATCAGATTGCGAGCGAAGGAGAAAGTCTCAGTCTTCTCAGTACAAAAAGAAGACCCACGAATATCTCGAAAAGTCGTCAACAACAACCAAAACATACCACTTGCCACCAACCGAGCTCACCCGAGCCGGACCAACAAGGTCCATGTGTAAAAGCTCTCCGGGTGCGAGGTCATGACCTTAGTCACCTGGATGGTGGGGAGCGGCAACCATCTTCCCATGTCTGCAAGAGTGACAAACTAGATCCTTCTCCATCGAAAGCTTGGGCAATCCTCGGATTAGGCCAAGTGAGCTAAGTCTTGCAAGCAAGTCGAAAGCTTAAAGTGACCGAGCCTCCTATGCCACTTCCAAAGATCGGAGGAAGAAGGACTAGCCAAAAGACAGCGAGAAGAACCAAACGACTCCGAAAAATTCGCGCGAAAGACTTTCCCAAAGGGCGAAATCAGACATACAAGATCGCCCTGAGGATCTAAGATGCGACTAAGGTTCGGTTTAAAACGAATCTCATAGTCATCATCAAAAAGTTGCGAAACAGAAAGAAGGTTAAAATGCAAGTTAGAAACAAGAGCAACATCGCGCAACACAAAGTGCTCATTAACCCGCACTGTCCCACGAGACAATACCTTACCTTTACTATTGTCGCCGAAGGTTATGTACTCCTTTCCGGCGACCGGGCTAAGGCTGGAGAACCACTTGGCGTTTCCGGTCATGTGCCTCGAGCAACCAGAATCCACCAACCAAATGTCCTCCAACCGTCTCACCTACATCCATAAAAAGACATAGGGTGAGCATACGGTCCAACACTGGGTTAGTGAAGTAAGAAGGATACCAGTGTTGGGCCGGCTGCTCAAAAGAACGGTCAGTGTAAAAACCATCCTGTCTAGGGGGGATAGCGATCACCACGCACAGGAAAACGTGGTCCGCTGGGGAAGAAGCGCTCACAGCGAAACTCTACCTGCGGTGGGACAAAGTGCTCAACAAAGCCCTTCCGCCACGGGGTCCGAAACCTGCCTCTGCAGGACCCCGCTGGGTACGCTCTCTACGAGGTCTACGCCTAGGGGCCCTGCTGCTCAACTCTAGCGTCTCTCCTCGGAGCTCTCTCCTGCCTAGGCCTAACAAACTGAGGTGCTCCACCTCTAGGCTAGTCTCCCTCTTAGGGGCTCTCTCCTGCTGCCTAGGCTGGGTACGCTTCCCTCCAGACCTAGCAGCTCTCCCCTGAGGCTTCGGAGCATGTCCACCACGAGCTGGGTGAAACATGTCCGGGTTCTGCATCTCCCTAGCACGGCGCGCCTCTCTCTTGCGCCTAAAGCAGAACTCACTCAAGTGACCATCCCTCCCACAGAAATCACACTGTTACCTCACCGCACGCAAAGGGGTTGTTGGTGACCAGGGCTGTGGCTGTGGCTCACTTGCCTTTGCCCTTCTGTGGCAAACTCCTCACGAATGGGTGGCATAGCGTCCAGCTTGTTTCTGAGGTGGTTGGCTTAGGTGCCCAAACTGGGTTCTTGGGAGGAGCTCTCGGGGGTTCCTCAACCACACCATCTTTGGTGATTGGCTTGGCTGGCTTTTTGAGTGGAAGCTTGACAAGTTTGGGAGTAGTGGTGGAATTGGGCTTCTCACATGGTTCCAGACCACTAGACTCTCCAATCTTCCAAAAGCTGAGAGATCAACACTCTGAAGCAAAGCCTACACCAGGGGCCACCAACAGCTCGCTTGAATTAGGAGATCATCATCCGAGCTGCGGCTCACTACATGGAGACCCATGACAAGATGGACCGAAGGTATGTATTTTCTTCCTCGGTTTGCATCTTGCCATGCTTCACATTGGCAATCTCCATCTCCAAGCCCTCGACACAACGCACACCTCGAGCCACGCCAGTGCTATCCTGAGTGGCCTTCCTCTAAAGACTACAATCTTGGCATTCTTCTCTGCCAACTCAGATTGCAAGACGGGACAGGTCTTGCATGCACCCAACAGAGAAGGTCTAGCCTTCAGCTCATCTAGCTCTCCTACCAATGCAACATACTTACCTCTCAAAGTGAGAAGGTCAGTCATGTGCGCGGTGCACGACTCACACTCCGCCTCCTCCGACACAACCACGGTGGACCGAGCGAACTCAAGCTCCTTCACCGTGTCCTCCCACTTCTGCCTGAACTCCTTGCGCTCTCTAGCGGCACGCCTAAGCAGTTTATCTTGGCTAAGGAGGGCAGTGGTCAACTTCTCTACCTCGGAGGAAAGCTCGTCGTAGGTGAGAGATACCTGGGAGGTGTCATCGTCGTCGTCGTTCCGAGGCGTATGTTCCAGCTCGCCTCCGACCTCATCTCCGAGCGCCATGGTACACAAGCCTCCGTCGCCGGCGAAGAAGCACAAGCCGTTGAACTTGTCCTCTAGCTTCTTCTTCACGGACTCGTCATCGCTGGAGCCAGCGGAGTCGTCATCCGAGCCGTCGACGTCGCTGAGCGTGGCGAAGAAGGCACGCTGCTCAGCTTGCTGCTTCTCCAAGTACTTCTTCTTGATGTACTCCTTGTCGAAGCCGCCCCGCTTTTTGTGTCTTGGGGGAACGTGCTTCTCCTTGTACATGGAGTCGCGCTTGCGCCCTTGATCGCCCTTCCCCGAATGCTTGTTCTTCTTGGGGCAGTTGGCGATGAAGTGGTCGGGGTCTCCGCACTCGTAGCATCCCGTGCGTCCTCCTCCACGACGGCGGTTCATGCGGTTGTTGTGGAACCGCGAGAACCGGTTGGCAAGCAAAGCCAACTCGTCGTCTCCCAACGTCTCCAGCTGGTCCTCTGTAACAGAAAAGAGACAGGAAAGAGCAAAGCCAGCTGAAGGGTTAGAGGAAGAGCCAGAAACCAAAGCCATGGACGGGCGAGAAGGATTTTCAAAAGAAGCCCTTGCCATAGCATCAATCTCACTGGACTTGAGCTTACTGAAGAGCTCGTCGCAAGTGAGGGTCTCATAGTTCGGGGATTCGATGATCGCTTGAACCTTAGAGTCCCACACCGACCGATCAAGAGTATGCAAAAGCTTCAAAGCACACTCATGATCGTCAAAAGGCAACTGCTCCTTGTTAGCCCTCATCCTGTTGACAATCACCTGAAAGCGAGCGAATAAACTTTCTATGCTCTCGCCAGGCTGATGTCGAAAGTTCTCATACTCACGCTTGAACGACTCGTAGAGTCGGGTTTTGACTTGAGAGGTGCCCTCATGGAAACGCATGAGGGTGTCCCAGATCTCCCGAGCCGTAGCAAGGTGAGAAACACGATCAAACTCACCCATGCTCAAACAAGAAAAGAGAGCATTACGGGCTCGGCTATTGGCATCGTGCTTATCGATCTGTTGCTGAGAAACACGAGCAGCCAAGACCACGTAATCAGCAGAGTTGCAAATATCCCAAATAGAAGCACCCAAACTCTGCAGATAGGCCGACATGCGTATCTTCCAATACGCATAGTTCGTCCCATCAAAGAACGGCGGTTTGCCCACGCCGCGATCCATGTCGCCTTCTGTGGATCTGGAACCGGCTAAGGTGGAAGATCCTTAACCAGCTCAGATACCAATTGAAGGACCGAGAAGCCAACCGAAAGCGACCAGAGGGGGGGTGAATGGGAGCTTCAAAATTTCCTTACGGAAACTAAATGCCACTGTCCCAAAATCAACCCCAAGAGCGAACCCTAGAGCTTGCTAATGTCCACGACCCTAGATATAGGGTGGATGCTTCCTAGAAGCACAGCGGGATGCTAGACAACCCTAGAAAGCCAACGCAAAAGACGGAACTCGAATCCGATCAAGAACGAACGAACCGCGAACGAAAACGCGCGAAACTGGATCGACCGGACTCTGGCCAGCGTCCGGTCAGCAGGGACCGGACGCGTCCGGTCAACAAAAATCGGCTCTGGAACCTTACTGTTCGCGACCGGACTCACGAGTACAGAGCGTCCGGTCGAGAGCAGTGCGTCCGGTCAGAAACGAACAAGCACGATGAACAGTAGAAGCGATGTGTTCGGTCAAAACGAGAACGGAGCGTCCGGTCAAAGTGAAGAACACGGCTACGTGCTGTTCATCGACCGGACTCACTGACCGAGCGTCCGGTCACCCCGACTGAGCGTCCGGTCAACTCGCAGCAGCCCTGTTCGTCCACCGATTTGCCTCTATCTCACCCTAAACAATTCCTCTAGGGATCAAACTTGGTGAGATGAGTCACAAGGAGTATAGTGAGCTATCTCTAAGAGATCATGGCTCGAACCTATCTCCAAATCGGTGAATCGAAGAATTTCGGGGAAGGAAGAAAACTTGACCCGAAACTAAAAATCGATCGATCTCCTAGACCGTGAGGTTTGAGGATGATTCCTTCAGTGGAAAGAAGTGCCTCATGATCTAGAACAACTTGGTTCAAACGGAATTGCGAAAAATGAACCGAGCAAAGAGATCAAGCGACGGGAAAATCGAGGGGAAAAAGGATTCCGCGAAGAACACGAACAAAACGCGAATCACACCCACGAATTGCAAGCTGAAGCGCAAACACACGCTACGACAAGGAGGTTACGGCCTCCTTTCCTCAAAATCAACAGTACACAGAGTTGCAAGTCTCTCTGCGGATCTCAGCTACAGCAGGGGATGGGAGAGCAGGAAACCCTAAGTGCAGGAAGCAAATGAGATGGCTAAAACTGAGATAACTGAGATAGGGGAGGAGGGTGTCTCCCCTGACTACTTATCCTATTCTAGTCTAAGTCTATTTCCTACTCTACCCCTCTCTATTCTAATTACAGAGCGAACCAGCTAAACCCTAGGGTTATTCTGGACCAACTCGGTGGTAGGTAGATCCAACGGCCACGCCCGCACAACTCGTCCGCGTTGCCTCCACGCAACCTTCCGATTGCCGCCACGTGCCGTCCTCGCTCTGCACCCCCGGTTTTGTGGCCCAAACCGGGAAACCAGCCTTTTCCAGCAACCCCCGGTTTTGAGGCCCAAACCGGGAAACCAGCCCACCAGCCTGAGTTTTGTGGCCCAAACTCAGAAACCCGCAGCGCCCGAGTTTTGAGGCCCAAACTCGGAAACCGGCCCATCGCCCGAGTTTTGTGGCCAAACTCGGAAACCGTCCGCGCCCAGGTTTTGTGGCTCAACCTGGAAACCGAGCACCCAAGTTTTGAGGCCCAAACTCGGAAACCGTCCACCCGGTGGTTTTTCCCTGGCTCAACCACCAAACCGGAGCTGTAGAGGGGATGCACCGCCCATGCACCCCGTCCACCGACACGTGTCCCCAGGTCCTCGACCCGAGCAACACCGTGCCCCGCAAGTCTCCGCTCGTCGCTGTCCTAGGCTGCCAGCCACCACAGCTGATCCTCAGGCACTCCGGTCCCTCAGTCCAAGCCTCACGTCCGCCCTTCACTGCTCGATACATTGGCATGGCACGTCCGCCGCACGGCACGCTCATCCTCATCGCACCCAGTCCGTCGGCACGGCACGTCTCAACTTGACCTTCACCTTGCCCTCGATCACTGTCTCCGTGCTCGACACCTGCACAACACAAGCCAAAGAACATGCGCATCAAACCCGTTGACAATCACTCATCACTCAGAGACTCGGCATACACCCATGTATCCGCAGCTTATGCTGTTCAGCAGGTCTGCCTCTACATGCATGATCCAAGAGAGCCTCACCTAGGCGCTATGAAGCGCATTCTCCGCTATCTTCAGGGGACCTTCGACCTCGGTCTCCATCTTCACTGGACCACACCGGCTGATCTGACTGTTTACACCGATGCTGATTGGGCGGGATGTCCTGACACGCGCAAGTCTACGTCTGGCTATGCGGTGTTCCTCGGGGATAATCTCATCTCCTGGTCATCTAAACGTCAGGCTACAGTGTCCCGGTCTAGTGCTGAGGTGGAGTATCGGGCTGTGGCAAACGGTGTTGCTGAGGCTTGTTGGTTGCGCCAACTTCTGCAAGAGCTTCACCATCCTCTTCGCCGCGCCACTGTGGTTTATTGTGATAATGTCAGTGCAGTCTACCTCTCCACCAACCTGGTTCAGCATCAGCGAACCAAGCATATTGAGATTGATCTACACTTCATCAGAGAGCGAGTCGCCCTTCATGAAGTCCGCGTTCTGCATGTCCCTACTACGTCCCAGTACGCCGACATCTTCACCAAAGGTTTGCTGACGTTAGTCTTCACGGAGTTTAGGTCCAGTCTTAATGTTCGCGGTGCTCCCAGTTCTAACTGTGGGGGAGTGTTGGAATGTAATTGGGCTCGTGGGCCTGTCTATCATTGACTCCCCACCTAGCCTATATATATGTACACTGACTATCACTGAGTAATACATTGAGTATTCCCCAATACGTACTCTTTCAATGTGAACTTGATTTAATGTTATATGAAACTTGGTAAAATTGGCTTTTATAACAACATGGTTTAGGAACTACTATAAGGGATCACCTGGGACATACAGTGCAACCATGAGGGCCATATGGCTTTGACCTTAGCTCAGTATAAGGACCTTTTCTAGCTTGCTAGTGGTTACCCGAAAGGGCGCATAAGGCGCTTGACGAGATGGGTATAGTGCGGCTTCTGTCCACGTGTGTATAGGCTGCGTGTTATTGTGTCACCTGGAAGGAGGGCTCTCCATCACCTTGCCTTAAGACCTAGCGGCCCTAACTTGTTAGATGAACCTTTGAAAGGCTTCGCAGTGTATCCTGTCCACTCACCTTGGAAGTGTTATGGGAGTAATTAACCCGGGCATCTAGATATCACGACTCATAGGGTAAAGTGTACAACCTCTGCAGAGTGTAAAATCGATATATCAGTCGTGCTCACAGTTACGAGCAGTCTGTAATTCTTATGGTATAGTTGTACGTTGCTTAATAATGTTTAATATGATGTTACTTTATTGTTCAAGGAATTCATATTCACAGTGATCATATGTTTAATTTGGGATGGATATCATTGATGCTATTTAATGCTAAAACTATGCCAACTAAAAGCTACTATAGTTAAACCCGTGTCAGCTTCACTTGAGCCTCATGAACCCCATGTTACACTTGTTAAGTACGAGATGTACTTATGCTTGTTTATTTTCTCTATTTGGATAAAAATCTCGGATGGGTAACACATTGCTATGGTAATGATGACTTCTCCGAGGAGTTCTAGTCTTGTGGTCAACCAGTCATCTTCCCTGTGATGGAGCTACCACGAGAGTTATCTTATTTATCCGCTACTATGTGAAGACTTTGAATAATGTTCGTTATGTAATAAACATATGTGATGGTACTTCATAATTTGTCGGCTTATGTGTGTGATTGATCTCTGGGCGCACATAAGATATTGCATTCAATTTTATCCTTAAAATTGGGTGTGACAGGAATCCTAGTCCTACTGGAGATTGATCGCAGGTTGTAAGAGTGGGAGGGGGAAGGTCTCGGCCTGAGCACGGGGGAGATGGTGCGGTTGCGCCGTTGCTGTGCGTGCGTGAGGGAGAGGCTGGAGGCGCTATAGTACCCGTGCTACAGTACCACAGTACTGTTCATGGGAGGAAGAAGGAGGCGGCTAGGGTTTCTCCCGGCTCCCTGAGGAAGCCGGAAACAATAATTGTTTCTGTTGATGTCCTCCAATAGAGTTTACAACTATTTATATGTGTCTAACATTAATAATTATAAGATAACCCCCTAGGAATAGAAATAATAGCGCATATATGGGCTAAACCCCTATAACCAGAGCCTCCTCGTAACCAGTGCTGGACTTTCGGTGCTAATAAGCTATGCCGGTCATAACATCTCTCCCCGCCAGCGAAAATAGCTCATCCTCGAGCTGGAAGTCGAGGAAGTCATCATGGAATGTGTCAAGTGGCTCCCAAGTAGCTTCATCGTTGGAGAGGCCATGCCACTTGACCAAGAGCTCCCAAGCGCCACGACGCTGCTGTGCATGTAGCACACGCTAAGGCGCAGGAAGCACACGACCATCGTCGAGTGTTGGTAGAAGAATGCTAGGTGCAGTCGGTGGGTCACCGCGGTGCTGCTTCAGAAGGCCAACATGGAAGACGCCGTGGATGCGGAAGGCGGTGAGGACAAGGCCTACATGTTGCAGGTGCTCCCCCCAAGAAGAGTTGTGGATCTGTATATCATCGAAAAATACTAGCATGTGAACCTGTGGAGAAACAGCCTGAGGATGTTAGTTATCAGTGCTTGAAAGGTGGCTGGGGCATTGGAGAGACCAAAGGGCATCACCAAGAACTCATAATGCCCCCGGTGAGTGCGGAAGGTCATCTTGCTGATGTCGTCCGGGTGCATCTGCACCTGATGGTAACTAGAACACAAGTCCAGTTTCGTAAAGAAGTGGGCGCTGTGCAGTTTGTCCAGAAGCTCATCCACCACAGGGATGGGGAACTTGTCCTTGGAGGCCTTCGCGTTGAGGGCGCGATAATCAATGCAGAACCTCCAGGACTTGTCCGCCTTGCTAACAAGGAGGACCGGGCGGAGAACGGAGACGAGCTCGGGCGGATCATGCCTTGGGCGAGCATCATCAGCACACTACCGCTCCAGCTCGTCCTTCCGAAGCTTGGGATAGCGATACGGCCTCACCGCCACCAGGCCGTGTCGGGCAACTGGTGGATGCGGTGGTCGTACGGCCACATCGAAGGCAGCCCCGTGGGCTCGTCGAAGATGGTGTGGTGCTATTGTAGGAGGTTGTCCAGCAGGGGCAGCCCAGGGTGGTGGTGACCATGGCCACACCGGCGCCGATGGCCCCCCACGCCCTGCTACATGATCTGGCGGCTGTCACGCCAGAACTCCAAGGTGAGAGTCGTACAGGCCCCAAGGAGCGGCCCTAGCGTGCAGAGGAAGTCGATGCCGATGATGAAGTCGAAGGCGCCCAAGTTGAAGGCGACGCACGTGATGGTGAAGTCCTCGTCCCCAATACGGATGGGCACATCGTGTGCGATCCCTTCACAAGGCAGGCGATCCCCATTGGCGATGGTGACCCAAAGATGCTCGCCCTAGAGGGAGAGAGACCGAGGCAGCGCGGGGCAGCTCCCTGGATGAAGTTGTACGTGGAGCCGGTGTCGAGGAGGGCTAGGAAGTGCTCGGCCTTGCCATGACCGGTAGCAGCATGACATTCGGTTGGTGAATGTCAGCCATCGCGTGGAGAGAAACCACCAGGGAGGTGGCTGCAGGGCCTCCTGGTCGGCCTGCATCTCCTGGTGGTCGGCCAGGTGATCCTCCTCGCCAGATGCATCCCCTGGTTCGTTGATGGTCTCGAGGTAGAAGAGGTGCTTGCAGAAATGGCCTTCCCCCTGGTTCATCACAGTTGAAGCAGATGCCTTGTTCATGTCGTTCCACCTACTCGACCGACGTGAGATGCCAGAAAACGCATTGCTGACCGGAGGCAGCAGGGACAACCGGCTTTGTAGGGGCAGCAGGCGCCACTGCCGCGGGCTAGGCGCCGCTGGCAGCCCGTTGTTACTGCTGTAGGGCAGGGAGGAAGGCCGTCGTGTGCTGCTCGTAGGCGCGAGCGTAGTACATTGCTGTCTGGAGGTTTGACGGGTGGTGCATCTGCACGTCAACCCTGATATGCTCGGGAAGGCCGCTCACATACAGTTGCGCCTTCTGACGGGCGTTGAGGTCGCGCTCGTGGTAGAGGAGGGTGTTGTAGCGCTCCAAGTAGTCCTGGACGGAGGAGTGGAAGGGCAGCCGAGCAAGCTCCACCAAACGATTGCCCTATGTTGGTGGCCCGAAGCGGAGTTGGCACAGCTCGCGGAACCGCTCGCACGTTGGCATGCCCTCATCTTGTTCAAGCACATAGTACCATATTTGAGCGACCCCACGAAGGTGGTAGGAGGCCAACCACGTGCGATCTGAGGCGAGGGTACACTACCCCCGAAAAAATTGCTCACATTGGTTGAGCTAGTTAAGTAGGTCGACGGCGTCATCGTACGTGGTGAACTCCAACTTGTAGAAGTGTGGCGGCGCAGGACCGCCGCTCTAGACGCCACCAGGCACGCCGGTGAGGGATCCCCCGGGCGTGCCATCGCCGAAGTGAGCGCCAGCCACTATCGCCGAGGGGGCGCTTGGACCGCCATAGTGCAGTGTTCAGTCGGTCCCACCATATAGAAGGTGCCGGTACTGGGGGCCAGAGGGGCAGCGGGGGCAGTCACCGGTGATGGCGTGACTGTGGTGGCCTCCGTGTACATCGGCGGTGACTAACCCATCATCGCCCATGACGGGATGGACGACGGAGAGGCCGGCTACCGCAGCTGATGCAGGGGAACCCCCGCGCTGCCCTAGGGCAAGGCAACGGTGGTATTCAACAGGAGAGTCATCGTCGTTGGTGCAGGGGCGGTGGTGGCGGCTACGAGGTGGGCGGAGGTGGCGGCAGCAAGCTCGCCAGGGACTGTGGTGTGGCTGCCATGTTGCCACTGAGGCCGTCCACGTTGCGGCCGATCTGCTCCATGTTGCGGGCGAGCCGATCGACCACACCGGCCAAGCTCTCCAAGGTTAGGGTGGTGCCAGAGGACTCAGAGACCTCGGATGCAACGATGGACAGCGGCACGGTTGACACCGACCGCGAGGGAACACCAGAGGTTTGCGGAGGCGTGGACATCGTCCTAGAAATCTTCGATACCAAGGTGATAGGAACCCTAGTCCTACCGGAGATTGATCGCTGGTTGTAAGAGTGGGAGGGGGAAGGTCTGTGCCTGAGCGCGCGGTGGCGCCGTTGCTGTGCGTGCACGAGGGAGAGGCTAGAGACGCTACAGTACCTGTGCTACAATACCGCGACACTGTTCATGGGAGAAAGAAGGAAGGAGGCGGCTAGGGTTTCTCCCGGGTCCCTAAGAAAACTGGAACTTGTTTCTACTTAGGTCCTCCAATAGAGTTTACAACTATTTATATGTCTCTAACAATAATAATTATAAGTTAGCCCCCTAGGAATAGAAATAATAGCACATATATGGGCTAAGCCCCTCTAACAGGCACCTCCTCCTAGCCACGGCTAGACTTCTGGTGCTGATAAGCTATGCCGGTCATAACATAACCCGTATGGTTTTTCGATACCCACAAAAAATGCAAAATTTCAACAAAACTGATGCTTAAAGACAAACCTCAGCAACACAACAAGACCCAATTCAATTGAAAAAATTGACCAGTATATTTGTTGTCTGTGATATAATAATAGGCTGCATGTTGTATGTGCTATATAATAATTAGTTGAAAAAATACATTGAAAATTGGCTGAACCAGAATGTAAATGGGCTGAAAATAGATTGCAAATGGGTTGAAACGGGCTAAAAATAGCCCATCTTTGATGTTGGGCTATTAATAAATGGGCTAGGATGTATGTCATCACCCACATCATCATCCATGTCATCATTCACGTAAGCGTTTACAATGATGTGGCCATTCATCTATGACAGTTAGTTTCGTCATAGAAAATGTGTTTAGGCTGGCCTAATTAGATCCCAGGATCTACCGTGACGATCTAAGACCGTTACCAATTTCATTAATCCGTGATGGTTTTTAGTTAATCATCACGGAGTTTAATCCATGACGATATCTGAAACTATCATAGCTGTTGTATAGTGACGGTTTTTGGTGATCTGTTATGAAATTGAACAAAGTAGAACTATCACACCCATAATACCTGAAAGAATACTCTGGTTTCTATGCTTGCAGGCACACTACTAGATTACCAACTAATATTATATAGTAGGATTATAATATGCTAAAAGACATATACGACTATGATACGTCGGGCCAGCTCTGCCATCCTAATTTATGCTCCAATGCACTCGGTGGCAGCCTGAATAATGCTGCGAAAACAATCCAGAGTGTGAGACTGAATTACATTGTACACAGTGTGAGAATCATGGTTCATGATTATTCATTTCACAGAGCACGAAACAATGCATATCACAAATAAATTAAGTTGAGAAGAGTATATAATCGTCTGAGGGCGCAACAGAATATGAAAAACTTTGTGAACTAACTGCTTTTCACAACGTTTTGAGACATCTGGATCACTCCAATATATAAAAGTGAACTTCCTTCAGTTCCATACACCGTGATATACATTACAGAGGTCAACCAAGCTCGTTTCTCCGTTTTATGAAATCGAGATCAGATTTAATTTTGGTGGAGGAGAATAAACGAATGTAGCTTGGATATGCAGTGCAACAATCCATTTGACCAAAGCATTGTGCTACCAAGTGCTCCCTCGTCAGTAATCTATTGGAATAAGAACGATATCTGTCTGATAAATGCAGAATTTGAACTCTCTCTAATACATTTAGATCATAGGAAACGGTAACAATAAATGCCTCCTATTGACGGGAAATGTGGTTCATCATTATACTGACATGGCTTACGTGGCACTGGCGGGAGGCGAAGGCGGGGGAAGCTATGTGGCCACGCAGCATGGCAGGGCAGCACAGGTGGCACGGCGAAACAAAAGGAAAGGTCTAAAGTGTATGTGGGATGAATGGTAGAAATTGGAGTTTTGGCCCATTTTAGTGTCAAATTTGGGCATGGGCCAAATTCAAGTGAAATTTTTGACCAGTATGGTTTTTTTGATACCCAGCGAAAAATGCAAAAATTCACCGAAACTGATGCTCAAAGACAGACCTTAGCAGCACAACAAGGGCCAATTCAACTGAAAATTTTGACCAGTATATTTGTTGTATGTGATATAATAATAGGCTGCATGTTGTATGTGCTATAATAATTAGTTGAAAAAATACATTGAAATTGGGCAGAACCAAAATGTAAATGGGCTGAAAATAGATTGCAAATGGTTTTAAAACCGGCTAAAAATAGCCCATCTTTGATGTTGGGCTATTAATAAATGGGCTGGGATGTTGATGTCATCACCCACATCATCATCTATGTCATCATCCACGTAAGCATTTACGATAATGTGACCATTCATCCATGACAGTTAGTTTCGTCACAGAAAATGGGCTTGGGCTGGGCTAACTAGGTCTCAGGCTCTACCGTGACGATCTAAGATCGTCACCAATTCCATTAATCCGTGATGGTTTTAAGTAATTCGTCGTGGAGTTTGATGCATGACGATATCTGAAACCATCATAGCTGCTGCATAGTGACGGTTTTTTATGATCCGTGATGAAAATTGAACAAAGTAGAACTATCACACCCATAATACCTGAAAGAATACTCTGGTAGGCACACTACTAGATTACCAACTAATATTATATAGGATTATAATAAGCTAAAAGACATATACGACTATGATCAATTTTGCTCTGCCATCCATTCCTAATTTATGCTCCAAGGCACTCGGTGGTAGCCTGAACCTGAATAATGCTGCGAAAAACAATCCAGAGTGTGAGACTGGAGTACGTTGTACACAGTATGAGAATCTTGGTTCATGATTATTCATTTCACAGAGCACGAAACCAATGCACATCACAAATAAATTAAGTTGAGAAGAGTATATAATCGTCTGAGGCACAACATTAATATGAAAACTTTGTGAACTAACTGCTTATTCACGTTTTGATACATCTGGATCACATCCTCATATACATTTGAAGATAACGTAGCACACCACCTGGTTCTGTTTTCTATTTTTAAGAGAAAAAATGATAATATTTGACCGGGAAGAGAGAACAAGAGAATATAGGAATCAGAGACATCAGGAACCCAAATAAAGCAACTTGAATTTAGAAATGTAGATAAAGCGGCATGCCAGGAATTAAATATAGGGCTTGACAACACCAAGGTGGGGAACCACCACAAATCCAATAATTTAGATTGTTTTACATATGGGAATTCTCAGTATGGGTACACGCTGAAGTGACAGCAAACATCCAAGTAGCCACTTTGGTCAATGTTCGGACTCGATTCTCAGTATGGAGGCAACTATCTAAGGAGGGCATCTTCTATCACCGTTCAGACTCAATTCAGACATATTACTAGCCTCCATCCAATATATGTACGTCTAGACTTTTAGACGAATTTACTTTATGTAACGTTAATACGTTATTAAATATGTTATCTAATATGAGGAACTGGACTTCGCGATTTAATGATGTAAAAAAAGTTAATCTTGTTTTGAGAAATCAATCAACCAATATTGCATACACACAATTTGGTTAAACTGAAGAGAGATCAATATATGATGACTAATATTCACTGGTGTTTTCTGATATAGAACTAGCTGATGCAGCTAAATAAACTCACTGCACAGAACCTAGAAGATGTGACATCCATAATTTCCCCAAAGCCTAGTAGTTATAGTATTTATTGTTTCAAAGATGCTGAATAGTTCTGCATGTTCATGTGTTTGCTATCTAAGCCTTTCAGCTGCTAGCTTGTTGGCCATGCATGGTCTATAACTCCATATGCAATGAAATTGTTATTGCCGATTTGCAATGAGATTTATTTTTTACTTTTTTGCAATGAAATGTGGTTGATATATGTTTATTAGAGATGTGTGTTTGACTACACATGGATGTGATCACCCGTGTGTAGTCAAACCCACATCTCTAATAAACATATATCAGGTACGAGTGTCCCAAATGCATCTATGCTTACCCACATCAGATACATTGTAGGCAAACTCATGTATCCGATGATTATTATTACCCACACATCAAGAGATGCGTGTTGGCTCACCCTTCTCTGATAACCCATATATATGTCAGAGACATTGAAATCACCACCATGTGTGATGATTGTCATCATAGATGGGAGAAACTGCATCTCGGATGCACTATGCCAAAAAAGCTTATTAGTGGCGTCTTGATTTGTGACCTAGAAACAACACGCGTCACAGATAAACTATTAGTGACGCGGGTTCTTGAGACGTGTCACTGATTAGCTGTTGGCCATGCCCCGAGACCAAGACGCGTCACTAATAACACGGGTATCAGTGACTCTTGAACAGAACACGCGTCACTGATAAAAATGTGACGCGTGTTGCTGAGGCGAGTCACTGATAGATCGACTTATTAGTGACGCAGGTTAAGAATATGAGTCACAGATAAGTTTTGTGACGCGTGTTCCTAGGACGGGTCACTGATAGTTATAGATCATCAGTGACTCTTAATCATAACACGCGTCACAAATAAGAAATGTCTTGGTATGGTCTTGGTATGGCCCACGTGTTAGAGAGAGGGAATTCTCCTTGACAAATCGAAGGTGACATGTCGCCCTGAAAATGTTCCCGTGGACACGAGCGAGCCACGTCTCCTGAAAATTCCTATCCACGTAGTCTGCACAAATATCTCACGCTCTTTCCCTTGCCTCACCGTAAAAGCAAAAAAAAAAACCCCGTACAGCTCTCCCGTGGTCTCTCCCGAGGTTTGGCGGCGGCCGAGATGACGACGCCCTAGCGGCCGGCGCACCGATGGTCCCCTCCTTCGTCAACCGTGCGGGTGAGTGATGACGGGCTCTTCTCTTCCCCTCCCTCTCTCTCGCTCTCTTTCTCACACATCGTCTCTCCCGAGGCAAGCAGGACAGCGGTGCGTCGGATCTCTGCGGCGGCGGCTGCTCGTCGGCGGATCTCAGCGGCACTTGTCGGCAGCTGCGACGCGACCCCATCGGAACGCTGCCACACTTGTGCCCTCCGCCCTCCGGCCGCCGCGGCGTCGCCGTGCAACAACGCAACCGCGATTCATCTCCGCCGATCTCAACTATGGCTCCCAGCAACGCAACACCGCAGCAGCATCGGTGCCGGCGCACGCGCGCGAGCCCTCCGGTATGAGCACATCCACGTACTGAGATGTCTAACTCTCCTCCTCCTCCGTCTCCTAATCCTTAGGCCACTCGCAAGTCGCAAACCCTAGCGTCGCATCCTGGTGTCGGCGCGCGTGAGCCCTTCGACAAGAGCAGATCCAGGTGTTGTCGTCCTCCCTCCTCTGTCTCTGCATCGTCAGGTTGCCCGCAAGCCGTAGTGCCTGCACCCCGGACGCCGGCCCATGCCACCCCTCCGGCGTGACCAAATCCACGTGCTGCTATCTCCCCAACTTCGTTTTGACTGAATTAAGGGGTACAACCTTACATGTACGACATATACACTAATTGTGGTACATATCGTTTCAATTATTGGCTCTTAAGTTTTTGCCGATCTGACACTGATTGGGGCTCTCATCTTTTGGCCATATGCATAACGTTACATTTTCAGTACCCCTCTTTGCTTACATGGTTGTATTCTTTGCAGAATACCTGTTTCTTTCTTACCAGACGTATCTGAAGTGTTTTTCTATTTTTTTATAGGTTGATATATTCAGACGGTGTGCAGTTCTTATGGCGAATCAGGTTGATGGAATTTGAACAAACATTTCTGAGTTCAGGTACGCCTAAGTATTGCAGGTGGTTCGGAATACATTACCAACACATATGTTCTTATTATTTGGAATTCATGGTATGATCATTTGACATGCTTCTTTTTACTTTGTTAGCAGTTTTGGTTCAGCTTAAAATCTGAATGGTATGTGCCTATTGGCCTTATTTTAACCTACAGTGTATTTCTATATGCTGCTGCTCACCAGTGACCATGTCCTCAATTGTCTTGCTTAGGTGGCTTCAGCCTGCCTCTACATTGATTAAATTAAAGTAAGCATAGTAGGACAGCCATTCTTCGTGCACTAGCAGATGTGTAGCTCTATTACTATTTTCATATTATTTAACAAGGATAATCCTGTTATTTGGTCTCTGATGTTAGCTGTTCTGAGTATGATTGAAATTTGAATGACAACTTATTATAATATTTTGCCTCAAATAATTTAATTACTTGAATGGTCACTCTATCAGTTAGCTGAAAATAGATAGTTACCTGTGTCATCCTCTTAGTTAGCTGAATCAGTACAACTTGCAACGTATGCATATCAACCATTAATGTACCTATATAGTATGATAATAGTTCTAGAAAAATTGTCCGATCATAAAAACTTAAATGTTAGTGAACTCATAGTAAATTCAAACCACTCTAATTATGAATATACATTTAACTATCTGTTATTTCTAAAACTTGTATGAACCCAACAACCTGCTATACTGTCCAAACTGAATCTCTGTGTTTGTTTGTATGATCCATCATCAATAAGCATGTCCACTTGTTGAGCCTCAACATGCAGCGATTATCAGAATTAGAAACTACCCACATATAATTTGTAAGGCAACTCCTACAACTAGTGTCTGGTGAGATCCTTTTAGTAACTACACACATATAATTTGAGTTATCTGTCCTACTTTTTCTTTGCTGTAGTTTTAAACCGTTCAGAGGATCATCATGGGAGGTTCCTTGTTTATCGATTTCCAGCAGCAGATTAAGCTTGAAGTTTGATTAGCATTACCAATGTACTGAAAACTGGTCATGTTAATTATGAGCTGCTTATAATATATATTATGAGAAGAATCCATCTTAACTGTTATGAGAAATGTATGGTTAAATCTATGTTAATTATGAGCTGCTTATCTAATATATATTTTGTCTCGCTAAACAATTAAACAAAGGGCTCTTGCTGCTCTCTTTTGGTTTTGATTGTGAATTAGGATCAGTAGCTGGTCAGCTCTTGTTGTCCATCTCTAGGCGTTGTAGCAGTTAGGCAATAGGCCTTGTAGTAACGGCTGATCTCATCCATACTGAGTTGGCAGAAGCCGATTTCATGTTGTCCTTCTTTTTGAACATTGTTAGCTTCAAACCTTATTGCTTGTTAGAGTATTCTTTGTTGGTGGCACTTCTAAATTTGTACTTTGGTTTATAATGGTTTTGCAGGATCTCATGCACAACCCTATCCAATGTAGTTGCAGCTTTCGTACTGTTAGAAATCTTGTAGTTATAGCTTATGTAATGTTCATTTATTGTTAGATTATAAATCTTCTAGGCTGTGGTTTTCTAGCAGATGCTTTGTAGATAAGTTGTATTTGGAGTTTGTAAAGAATTTGGAGTTTGTAAAGAATTTGACTGATGAAATGGATGTAATATGTGTAATGTAGGACCATGGTAGAGATTTTTATTTTTTTTGTTTCTGTAAATTACTATTAGTGACGCGTATTGGCGAAATGTGTCACTGTTAAGGTCCATATCAGTGACGCGGCTTGGCTGGACACGTCGCTGATAGGGGTTATCAGTGACGCGTCTTGGCTGGACGCGTCACTGATATGGGTTATCAGTGACGCTTCTGGCTGGACGCGTCGCTGATATGGGTTATCAGTGACGCGTCTTTACGCGTCACTAATCTTATACTATCACAGACGCAAGATTAGTGACGCGTGTTTTCTGTGTCACTAATGACTCTTTAGACGCGTCACTAATAAGCATTTCTGGCATAGTGATGGGGTCAGACACACGAAGTCCTCGTCTGTGACGAAGTTGACGCATGTCCTTGATTACAGAAATCTAGTTACTATGAAGCCTCCCACAACCTCATAGTGCGTCGAGAGCAAGTTTCTTAGTAGAAATTAGGGAAAATTGCCACTGACTAGGTTGATTCGTCTTGTACCTCTCGTCTCTCTCTCAATCGTGTGAATTGATGACCGTCATCACCGACAAACCAGATTGAAGGATGCAGCGCACGATGACCAACTCAGCCTAATTAAGCGCATGCGTCTCAGTGCACACCACTATCAATAGACCTAATCTCTCCTTCTGTGAAGCCACTCACTGCCAGCACAGCCTAGGCTGAGCTTTGGCCATGGCTGTCGCCAAGCTTTCGCATTTACTTTGCGCAAATCACACAATTGTTTAGATACTTCTTTAGACGAATTAAGGGGGTTTCATGAATAGAATCCTGATTGAAAGAATAGAAGTTTGCAACCTTGTTCTAGCCTTGCATTTATAACTACTTACTATTGATGTCTAGCTATGCAGGGGCACTACAAACATTGCAAACATTCCAATTTCCAACAGCTTCACAAAAAAAAAATAAGAGAAACTATTTTGCCAAACAATATTTCGCAAAATGATTCATCTCCTGCAAAGAATAGCTAGGGCCCAAGTAATTTGAAAGAAGCTAAAACCCTACCATACTTACGTACCTTTAAATTACTATAGGCCATAGAGCATAGGTTGTTGGACTAGAGTATTGTGTGTCGAGCATGCTGTTGATGCATCAACGTTCATTAATTGTCTATTAAAGGGAGAGGTAGGAAGAGACACATACAACCTACTTCTTCATCCTCTTAATATACACGCACACTTCATGGCTCAATGTCAGCTCCATACTAACATAATTTGTTTGGTGACAATAGGCATATATGGACACCACTGATTTTACTGTTATACAAGGAAAGCAGTAATAAGATCTATTTGGAATTAGATGGCCTAGTTGGGATGATGGTTGTTGGTACACTTGTATTTGATTTCTTCTGGTTCAGCTAGTGATGCACTTAGATTTGTGATATACTTGTGATATGTGGACAACTGTGATGGACTTGTTTTGATGATGTGATGGACTTATTGTGATATATATTATGATGGATGTGACAAATATGTGAAATATGTTTGGATGGATGTGATATATATGTGATATCTTCTATATTTGTCATGATGGAATGTAAAAATGAAATAAAAAATGTTATTTTAGTCACTTTGCCGAGTGTTGCACTCGACAAAAGGACACTTTATCGAGGCACTCGGCAAACCTGGGAACCTGGTCACCTGAATCCTAGCTTTGCCGAGTGTAATGACCACAGGTAAAGGTGCCATAGTTTGCCGAGTGCCAAGGCCAGACACTCGGCAAAGATTTTTTTTTAAAAAAAAATTCTTTGTCGAGTGCCTACCAAGGTTGCACTCGGCAAAGTCACCGTCACAAGCTCAAGCATTGTGATGACAACTTTTATACCGAGTGCTGAGCGAACACTCGGTAAAGCCTTTATCGAGTGTCCGACAGATAGCACTTGGCAAAAAAATTACCATTGCCGATGTTTTTTTTTCCAATGTTCTCTACCGAGGACGACACTCGGCAAAGCTTGCCGAGTGCAAAAGGAGCTTTGTTGAGTGCCTCAGGCACTCGGCAAAGCTACTGTGTCGGTAGAGACTAGAGAGGACATGGAAGTGTAAATCCAGTCACCGTAGAGTGCCGAAGGTGGTGGCCCTTGTGGCATTTCTAGTAATTAAGGTGGGATTCCCATCTCCTTTAGTTTTAGTCGATCTATTGCGAAGTGGTATGAGTTGCCCATATATTCATCGGTTCTTAGGCCAAGATTTTGGTGCCAAAGTGAATTGTTTAATCCAGTTGTTGAAACGTACCTAGAAGAGAGTTGTAGTTAACATTTAGCGAAGGGTTTCAAAGGGATGGACACGGGTCGTCCCCTTCCTCGCGACACGGGTGAACCTCGCGGCGAGTGCGTTAATCCTGACACGTCTGACATAGCACCGCGGCACACGGAGTGTGTGGAAGGCGCGCACGTGGTAATAGGGGAGTGCGCGGTGGCAGGAGGGTGTGGTGGCGTCTCGGAGAAGGCGGTTGGTGAGAAGGAGGAGAGGTCGCTGTCGCATGGGCCATGGCAGCAGTGGCATAAAAAACCCAGCGGGCGAGTGCGGGACCTTCGTTTCCCCACTCCTCGTCTTCTCAGTCGGCATACGGGATACCCACGGGTGAGGGAGGAAACCCTAGAGCTGGTGTGGAATCCGTGGCGGCGGAGGACAAAGGGAAGCAGATTCATCTTCCTCACGAGGTATGTGATCATCCGGATGCAGATCTGAGTGCTCGTGTGGCTCACTTATGGAGTCGTAGCTTTGATGTGGGGGCTTGCACCGTGGTTCCGGTTAGGGTTTCAAATCCTCCTTTGATTCGGGTGGACGGGGCGTCTCCCCTTCGTGGTGACGCTCCAAAATCTCGCGGATGGTCAACGCTTGGTGGTGATACTAGATCATTTTCGCAGGTTTTGCTGGCTCCTGTGCAGCCGAATAGAGTCATGGATTGGCGCCCAAACAATCAGGGGCGTTTCGATGCAGGGTATGGAGCTAATCGTGGAGGATTCAGGGGGAGATGGCAGAATCAGTATAACAGGGGTTGGGTGCCCCATGGTGCTGGGCGAGGTGGTGGAAGGTTTCAGGGTGGTGGTGGTCGTGGGGGTGGCAATTGGGGACAGAGACCTCAGGAGAGGATCATTGATCAACAAGCTCCTCCTGAAATACCTAAAGAGGATTCTGTACCTAGTCAAAAAGAGGAATCTGTGGAGGTTGACTCTGGGACGAATATCATTCCTTTTGAGGAAGAGAAAGAACAAGTTGGGAAAGAAGAAGATCTAAAAGGGGAACCAAAGCCTCAGGAACAACAATTCTGTAAGAATTGTGGGAAGGTGGGACATACTTCTAAGAGTTGTCCTAACCCTGTTATATGTGAGAGATGTCACAAGGTTGGGCATGTGGCCAGAGTGTGTGTAGCTAAAATGCCATGGGATTTTATTGCTCCCTTTTGTGGGCTATCTGCTTATGGACAGGGTTTTCATGTTATTGAGAGTGCTGCCACAGAAGAAGGCATAAAAGATATGTCTACTACTGCTGTTGTCATCATCACAGCTGGTCAAGCTAGTGCCAAGGATGTGGAAAATGAGTTTAAGTTGAAGGCTGGTCCAAACTCGACCTGGAGGTGGTATGCAAAGAGGATTGGGGAGAATAGGTATCAAATGAGATTCCCAAATGCTCAAGCAATTGATGATATAGCTTATTTTACTAAACTGAGAATGAGATCTAAGTCTGAGGTGGTTTCAAAGTGGAAAAGTGGAACCCTGCTTCTGGTTCTAAAGGGGCCTTAGATGTGGCTTGGTTCAGGATTAGCAACATCCCTCATGAAAAAAGATCATATTCAAATGTTTGTGTGGTGGCTTCCAAAGTTGGTCTTCCCCTTGAGGTTGACAAAGAAACTTTAAACAAAAATGACTATGTGAGGGTGAAGATTGGATGTAGGGATGTGTCTAAAGTACCTGCATCAGTTGATGGGCTCTTAGACCTTCATTTCTATGACTACTACTTTCAGAGAGAGGTGCCCCAAGATGGGTTCACTAATCAAGTAGGAACTAAATGGATTAGGAATGGGAGGGATAAGACCGAAGAGTTCCCTTCACCTAAAAAGCAAAAAATGGAACCATCAAAGAGTGGGGAGGTGAATTTGGCAGCTGGCTCTAGTAAAGGGGCTTCAGATACAGGAAAGAGTAAACAGATGGTGGGGGAGAATGCTCAGCTTCATGACAGAATGGAAGAGGACAGTGAGGATGAAGGATTGAAAATAGAAGATCTGATTGTTCCTGGTACAGAGCAATTAAGGTTTGGTAATTTTGAAAAGGTGGAGATCAGATTCCTCAGTTCCATTGTTATGAATGATCTGCAAAAACTCTGATAAATGAGTATGGTTCTAATATGGAGAAGTCAAAATTTGATCCCCTCGCTACTGTTGAGGCCAAGAATGCCATCTGTGAGCAAGGCAAACCTAAATACTTTCAATTAGAAGATTATAGTTTGCCTGCAAACACCAAAACATGCTTATCTGTGATAGAAGAAGGAGAGAATGAAGGCTGCTGCTCTGACAGGGATATGTCTGTGAGTCCTGAGAAAGGAAGCCAAGGGGCCCCTGAGATAGACATTTCCAGTCAGGAAGATGTTAATAATAAAAACTCTCAAGAGATTGATTGGGCAGCTTTACAGGAAGAAGAGGACAAGAAAGAGGAAGAGCTGGAAACACAAGAGCTGTCTAGTATCAAAAATGGAAATAGTTTGGATGATATGTCTGTGGAGCAAGTGAATGGAACAGTGACAAATGAGGACAAGATTAGTCTGGCTGCTGAAACCATGGAAGGATCTGATATCTGGAACAAGCTAATGCAAGATGATATGAGTGGAGCAGTTGATCAGCAGAGGTGGCAAAAAGATTGGCCTGAGTGGCAGACTGTCAGACAGAGTTCAAGGCTTTGGGAAGCTTCCAAGAGCAAAATTCAAATCCCAAGCAAGGAGGTCATTGAAAACATGAGCAAGGTGATGTTCTTGATCCCCAGAACTCCTTTGCAGTTCTTAATAATAGTCAAATAATGGATGTAGCTAATAAGATGGGAATTAATAATAGTTCTTTAACCCTTGAGAGAATTGAGATTCTTAAGGATCTTGAAAATGCAATGTTAAAACTGAATGAATGTAGCACTGATAATTGTGATAATGTTGAATTTGATGAATGGAAATGCTGTTGAGGAAGATCAGTATGTGTTAGCTTGGGAAACAGAGGAATCCGAAGAGGATCCTTTACAGATAACTAATAGTTTGAGAAGAAGTAGACCAACTAAGAAATCGAAGTGCCAAAGAAAGGCATGAAAGGACATCCTGTTGATGGTCCTGTTCAAGTCAAACAAGGTGAATCAAAGGTTAGCCCTAGATTCAACCTTAGGGATAGGAGAACTATTAAAAAAGTGATCAAATGATAGGTGTTATATGGAACTGTAGAGGAGTGGCCAAAAAGGGCCTCAGTTCTTTTGTTAAGGAAATTATCTGGGAATATAAAGTGGATTTTGTTGGTCTTCAGGAAACTATGAAAAAACTTATACTAGAAATTTTTTCAGGAAGCTTGATAATGATCAAGAGTTCAGTTGGCATTGGACTCCTTCAAATGGCAAATCTGGAGGTATGTTAAGTGGTGTGAGAAAGGATAGATTTGATATTGAAAGTTTTGATAATGGTGATTTCATGATTATTGCTAATGTGTTTGATAAAAATTAAAGAAAAAATGGCCCTTAGTCAATGTATATGGTCCAGCCCATGATGATCTTAGGGAAAGTTTTCTTACTGAGCTTTCCAATTGCTGCTTTAAAGCTAAGTATCCCTTGTTGATAGGTGGGGATTTTAATATGTTGTGATTTAGCTCTGAGAAAAATAAGAAATTTGTGGAAAATAAATTTTCTTCAGTCTTCAATCTCATTATTAATTCGTATGAACTCAGAGAGATTCATTTGTCTGGTGGTAGGTTTACATGGAGTAATAATAGAATTAATCCTACTTTGGAAAGCTTGATAGAGTTTTGGTTTCTAGTGATTGGGAATCTGAATTTCCCCTTTCCAATATGAGGAAAATTCCTAGATATATGTCTGATCACAATCCTTTGATTGTGAGAACTGCTTTAGAACAAAAAATGGGGTCAAAGCCTTTCTGCTTTGTAAACTCCTGGCTCCAGCATCCTGAGTTCACCCAGAAAATAACAGATATCTGGAATAGGGAGGTGGTAGCCAAATCGGCTATTGATGTTTGGTGCATTAAGTTGAATAGAGTGAAAAAATTTCTTAAAGGATGGGGTCAAAGCTTAAAGGGACATACTAATAAGTATAAGCAATTGTTAAAAGAAGAATTGGCTAAGTTGGAAGTTTTAGAGGAGGAAAGGTGTCTTTTAGCTGATATGTTGGACAGAAAATCTTTCATTCAGTCTGAAATGCTCCGTTTGGCTGAAGAGGAGGAAAAATATTGGCATCAAAAAGCAAACAATAATTGGTTGTTGAAAGGTGATAACAACACTGCTTATTTTCATAGAGTGGCTAATGGAAAAAAAGGAAAAACACTATTTTCTCTCTTAATCATAATGATCAGATTATTGAAGGGGATGATGATCTAGTGGAGCATGCCACTCAATTTTATAAAGATTTGTTTAGTCCTTCTAACCATTCTAGTTTGAGAATGGAGCAAGGATGTTGGAGCCACGAAGAATTGGTCTCAGTTCAAGATAACATGGAGCTTGAGAGTCCATTTACTGAAACTGAAATTCAAGGGGCAGTATTCTCTATGGAGAAAAACACTGCTCCAGGTCCTGATCACTTCCAATTGAGTTTTATCAGCATTGCTAGGCGGTAATTAAAAAAGACTTGGGTGCCCTGTTTCAAGATTTTTATAATATGAAGCTGGATATAGGGAGATTGAACTATGGTTGATTACCCTGCTGCCCAAAGTAAAAGAGGCAAACAATATAAAGCAATTTCGGCCCATCTGTTTGTTAAATGTCAGCTATAAAATCTTCACTAAAACCTTGATGCTTAGACTGGACAAAGTCATGGGGAAGATTATAAATAAGAGTCAATCTGGTTTTCTGAAAAATAGAAATATTATGGATGGCATTATGGCTTTGCATGAAATTTTGCATGATACTCGAGCTAAAAGAAAGATGGTATAGTGCTCAAGCTTGATTTTGAAAAAGCTTATGACAAATTGGACTGGGATTTCCTGTTTGATTGTCTTGTCTTAGAAAAGGGTTTGGTGAAAAATGGAGTAGATGGATCAAGATGGTTTTGAGCTCTGGTACTGTTAGTGTTAAAGTCAATAATACTATTGGCAGATATTTTGCTTCTGGTTGGGGAGTGAGGCAAGGGGACGCTCTTTCACCCCTTTCTTTTCAATATTGCCGCAGACACCCTGCTAAGATGGTCTCTATGGCTAAGTCAAATAGAGTAATTCAGGGCCTGGTACCAGAGTATGTGGAGAATGGAGTGGTTATTTTGCAATATGCGGATGACACTATCTTGTGCATTCAAGATGATAGTGAGCAGGCGGTAAATCTTAAACTGTTGTTATATTTGTATGAAGACATGTCTGGTCTCAAGATAAACTTCTTGAAAAGTGAAATTATTATGGTAAGCCAGGATGAGCAGAAGAGCCTTGAGTATTCTAATATGTTCAATTGTGCTATTGGGGGATGGCCTATTAGATATCTTGGGGTCCCTGTAGCTGGATCTAAACTTCACATAGCCGACTGACTGGTTTTGTGTGAAAAAATGCTTAAAAGGCTAGATGGATGGAAGGGGAGTGCTCTAAGCTTGGGAGGAAGATTGATTTTGCTTAATTATTGTTTGAGTAGCTTTTATATGCTATGTCCATGTATTTGATGCCTGCATCTATTCTGAGTAAAATGGATGCTATTAGAAGAAGATTTTTCTGGCAAGGAGGTGCTTTGAAAAGGAAATATCATTTGGTTAAATGGTCCAAAATTTCAAAACCAAAAGGAAAAGGGGGTCTAGGGATCAGGGACTTAAGGAAAATGAATATAAGTCTCATTTGTAAATGGTGGTGGAAAATAGAGAATGAATCAGGAATTTGGCAGGAAATTGTTCAAAAAAAGTATTTTAGCAAAGGAATCATTGCGCATCTCAAGAATAACGGTAAAGAATTCCCCTGTGTGGAATGACTTACTAAAAGTTCGGGATACTTACTTAAAAAATAGATCCATAATCATTGGAGATGGAAAAGCTACTAGTTTTTGGCATGATAGGTGGTGTGATACTATCTCCTTGGCAGATAGGTTTCCTCAACTTTATGCAATCAGCAAGGATCAAGAGGCCTCGGTGCATTCTATGAAACAAAAAAGATGGCACCTTTCTTTTCGAAGATGGTTGCACGAAGAGCAGCAAGATGAACTTAAGTTGCTATATGACATTGTCATGCGCTTTGGCGTAAACATAGATAAAGACAGAGCTAAATGGGACCTAGAAAAATCTGGCATGTTCACAGTCAGATCGACTTACAAGTTTCTTTGTAAAATGAGCATGGTCCAGCTAATAAATTTCTGTGGAAAGCTAAAATTCCGTTAAAGATTAAGATCTTTATGTGGCTTCTTTTTCAAGATGCTATTCTCACTAAGGGCAACTTAGTTAAGAGAAAATGGAAAGGAAATCCAGCATGTTGCTTGTGTGGTGAAGAAGAGACTAGTGAGCATTTATTTTTCAGCTGTCTTTCGGCAAAATACGTTTGGAGCTTATTAGCATATGCTTTACATAGTAATTGTAGACCCAGTTGCATGAATCAGTTTTGGGTCTGGGCTAATCAAGTGTACCTGGTACATGCAAATGCATATTCTAGGTTTGGCTGCAGTTTGCTGGGCCATCTGGAAAATTAGAAATGACATGTGTTTTGAGCAAAGAAGGATTAAATCTCCTACTGAGATCATCTGTTTGTTGTGTACCTTTTTATATATTGGGCAGGTGTGTTGAAGGAGGAGCTGAAGTCTCAAGTGATCCAAGGGGCGGAAGCTATCAAGCAAGTGGCGCTAGCCTTCCATGGGCAGGACATCAAGCATCAGTCCCAGGCAACCAACAACTGGTTCTTCATCAAGGTTGAAGTGAAGTCAAGAAGGATAGCGTTTCGTCACTAGACGTTCTTTCGTTTTTTGTCGATCTGTGGGTCTGCTTGTTCTGTATGAAGTTTTAAACTCTGGGTTCTTTGGGTTATTCCGTCATCAAATGTTTTTGGTGGAAGTTTTGTTGGGCTCATGCAGTAGTTCCTTGGTGAATACTGGCATGGAGCTGGTAGTCTTTTGATGTGTGAAGGGGGTTGTGATGTTCATGTTTAATGTTCTAAGACTTTGTAATTTCGTTACCGCGGTAATGAAATTCGGCAAGGCCGTTTTGGAAAAAAAGAACATACCTAGAAAAGATGATCCAGTTGTACGGCATAGTGCCTGCGCTTGCGGTCAAAAGAGCCGACGAGCATTACCTGAAATTAGGTACTAGAACACCGTGACTCTTCGTTCTATAAGTGATTCTTCATTCTACTGATAGATGTAGAACTTTCTAATCATTTTGCAAACCCACGCAAATACACACCGCTGATCAGCAAAATAAATTAACGGGTACTCAATGAGGTCATCTGGATCCGACATGTCATTATTCATAACGGGTACAAATATACAACCCATTTTCTTATGTTCAGACACTACCCCAGATTTGACATTTATGACCGGGTGGAAATCTCCAATCATAAGCGGTTTTTGGATCCGTCAAAACCAAAACGAATATAATGTGTGGGCAGCCGGGTAGTGATGATAATATTTTCCGAAAACCTGAAAAACAAATTGAAAAATAGCACAAAAAATTATAGCACTGGGGCAAGCTTCTTGTAGCCACACACAAGTCACGTATTTTTTCACGCGAAAAATGGCATGCATCATGAGGAGCAGCAGTCAAACCTATATGACCTCTGGCATCTCGTGTCCGTCCTCTAACCACTTCACCCGTAAGACAGTTGTGTCCAAATGAGATATTCGTGCTCCTCATTCTATCTTCATTCGATTTTTAAATGATTATTTGGGGCTCTAACGAGTTCAAATAAAAATTATCAACTACAAAGTTCTATAACTTCTTGAGATCTACAATTTTTGTTTTGGTCATTTATTTCTCCATCCGATATCGTTTGAAGAATTTGAATATTTCAAATATGATATAAATGTGAGGAAACTAAAACATAATTTTCCATAGATAAATAAATTCAAATAAAAAATTGTCAACTATAAAGTTGCATAGCTTTTCTAGATCTATAAGTTTTATGTTGGTCATTCTTCTTCTTAGAGTCGTTTAAAAAATTAATTTCAAATGTGGGAATTCAACTTAAATTTAGTTGAATAGATGATTTCAAATGGAAAGGTTGTCAACTATAAAGTTGTACAACTTTTCGAGATTTAGAAGTTTTGTTCAAGTCATTTCTTCATTTGAGATCATTCTGTACTACTACATGTTTAATTGCACAACTCACTTGTAACTATGTAGATATGCATTTCTTTATATGAACTCGATGTAATCTTATGAAAAAATATTTGGCACTAAGACGATCTTAAATGAAAAGGTTGTGTCAACTACAAAATTGTAGATTTCATCAAGTACTACAACTTTAATATAAAGGTCGTCTTTATCAAACATCATATGAGGAAGTTATAATATTTTTTGTGCAGCCTAACACTATCGGTTCACCATGGACCGGTGGTGATTACATCACTAGCGGTTTATGGCTAAAACCGACAGTGATGACCCAATAATATCACTAGCAGTTTATAACTAAAACCGGTAGTGATATGAACCGGCAGTGATGTCCCAAATATCACTAGCGGTTGATTATATATCACTATCTGTTTTAGCAAAAAACTAACAGTGAAGACTATATCATAACCGGTTCTCTAAAACCGATAGAGACACACACGACACTGGTTGTGAAGACCAGTTATATAGTAGTATGATATATGCATCCATGCATGGTTCCTTGCTCTCTATCTCACTCATTTGTACATGCATTAATTCTCTATTAAAGAGAGAGGTAAGGAGCAGAGACACATGTCGTGTTCTCTTCTATATACATGGCTCTTCATGGCTCATTCGCAGCACTATACCAACACAACTCGTTTCTGTGATAACAGCCATATACAGGACACCACTAATTATTTTAGCGCTACACGAAACGGCAGTATAGTAATAAGATCTATTTGGAATTGGAATGGAAGACACCAGGAACAAGAAATGAACAAATGAGAAGGAATCATGAATGAAGATGCACGGCATGTTAACTCAAGGAGGAGGGTGCATCGCAGATCCACACTGAGTGTTGCCCTCCATTTCTGGCAGAAATAGTGCATGTGTTGGACGAGCGCCCCCTTTTGCTGCTTATCTAAGTTATCTGACACGAAAATGTCCCGGCACATAGCTGGACTGACCAATGTTTCTAGACCTGGCAGCCGTCCTACCTACCTGACTACCTCCCTTGCGGCCGGTCGCCATGGGTGAGCGTCTAAGCAGAAATCACTACCAGAAGAAAAGTAGCTGCTTGCAGGAATAAGTAATAAAGAAGCAAGTGTTCTAGTAGCTGAGGAAGTGCTAGAGAAAAAGAAAAATAGAGAAGGACAAAAAAATAGTTTATATAAACACTTCGAGATTTCCAATACAACGTGCCTACTATTTTCTTTCTTCTTTTTCTGTTAAATGATCAGAATGGCTGATGCTTCAAAATTGCATAATAATAAGATTTATATATACAATTCAAACGAAAAAGTTTTCAACTACAAAGTCATATAATTTCTTAATAAGATCTACAACTTTTATTTTGGTTATTTCTTCATTCGACAAAGCGATAGTAACCGTTGGAAACTACTCCTGCCCAACCCCCGCACGTGTACCGAGGTGAGACGAGGGTAGCCAACTGTCTGAAAGGTCAGCGAAGGTGGAATGAAACTGGAGATAAATTATTTCCCTTCCAAAAAATTCTGCCTTTACACTGTTCATCCCTTGGTATTTATAGGGCATACCAGGTCACTCACTAATTTACAAAGGGTACAAGAAAGATTCCCCGGGGCTATACAGTGGAGGGGTTAAACCGTACAACACACAGATAGCGTGGAAACCCTAGATTCCTCACCTCCCGTCCGCCGCCGCTGGTCCCGCACACACCTTCGCGGGGTCGGGTAATTCGGCCATGCGCCCAAGGATCCTCGCTGACAAGCGCGAGCAAGGCTTTGTTTGTCGCTCATCATGCTCCCGTGCTCCTGCACTCTTTTCCCTGCAAGCATGAAGAACGAAAAAGGGTCCCGAGGGTCGTAGAGACCTCGAGTAAAAAGGGTTTGATCCGAAGGACATAGGAAGGGCGGAGGTTCTCCGACGAGGCCTGAAGGACCGAAGGTTTTTAGAAAGGTCAGTTTTCATGGGCTCGCTGCCGAGGGTCCTTTCCCCAACAGTAACGTTATTCACAAATCTACATCTCTCGTATAGTCATGAAATTAGAAGAGAGGTATATAAGATTATAAACAATATTACTGTTACTATGTTGGATTAACAAATGACCAAAATAAAAGTTCTAGATCTTGAGAAGTTATACAACTTTATAGTTGAAAACTTTTTCATTTAAATTAATTTTGGCAACAAAGAGGACATTTCAATACTCAAAATTTGAATTTTGAATTTTTCGAACGGCCTTGAATGGAGAAACAACCAAATAAAAGTTGTAGGTCTCGAAAAGTTATGAAAAATTGTAGTTAACAACTTTTTGATTTGAATTAATTTTGCCAGCCCTAAATTTTTGATTTGATTTCGTTTAGAGGCTCAAACAAGCAAGTTACATTCGATTTAGTATAATATGTAGGGAATCGAAACTGGATCTAAACACAAGTGATAGTATGGTGGAGTGGCAGAGGGTGTTGCATGCGAGGGGGAGGTCACGAGTTTCAATCCCGCCAATCACGTAGCACATGGAAATATCGTGACTTGTGACTTTGATGGAGATGGTTGGGCGCTGGTCGGTGGGGCCCTCCCTCAATTAAAATTTTTCCTTCTTTTTTTGGGTTTTTTCGATTTAATTTTTGCTGAGTGTTTTTGTTTGTCAAGTATCAATACGATATTTGGCAAAGGCTTTGCCGAGTATCCGATAAAGACATTCGACAAAGAGCTCTTTGCAGTCTGATTTTTTGCTGAGTGCTATATGTCGACGGTGGCACTCGGCTAAGCCAAGCTCCTCTTCCCATAGTGTCAGAGACCATCACGGCAGTGAGCAGCAAGCAATAGTAAAACTGTTCTGGTCAATTGCAATCTTATTGGAACACAAAGGCACCAACTGTAAATCAATATAATTTGTTTTTCCAGATTCAACAGTGCTAGCCCAATAAGCAATATTTAGAAGTCAAAACCAAAAATATTATTAGGTCAATAAAATTACTAACATGTGGTATATTATACATATGCTAAATAGTAGACTTTATGTAGCCAAAGAAATTGACGGTACTTTAGTTTTGAATTAAAGTCGTGGGCCCGCCACTGAAATTAAGTTGTACTCCTTTGAAGTACCGAGTACTAGCCTTGTGATTCATTGTTATCTGATTAAGGAGGGTAGCTAGCTAGTAGGTGTAGTGATATATACAGATCCCCACTTTCTAGTTCTCTCAAATATGTATGGCATTTCACAGCTCTTTCTGATCAGACCTGTAGAAAGTACTTTCTTTAGGTCTCATCAGAAAAAAATTGAGATCTGTAGTAAAAAATTTTACATCACCTATTCTTTAGGGTGTAGTAAAAATTTTCTTTTTGTAACATTTCAGAAACAATATGGTGTCCTATGAATAGTTGTACATATTGTTTGGTATCTCTCAACCCGTAGATTTAATGACTTATTTAATCATTGATCTAAGGGAGAGGAAGCGATCATAACTTAAGTCTATTGACTGCGGCATCGGTTCTATGTTGGTCACCGTGGATAACACGAAATAAGATTGTGTGTGATAAATATATACCTAAATCTTTTTGGCAGATACCGTTTAGAGAGACTTATTGACTCCGTTAAGGGCTCAATTACAGCGCCATAAAGATCGTCAACAGGAGTTAGTTGACACCTGTCGAGCTTTTGAAACGTCATGCCTTCAGCTGTTTTCGTCTTATGGATAGTCATCTGCCTTTAGAATTGGTTTAAATTGAACTGTGTATTTGAACTATGCGTGAGTACTCGTTAGAGTGGTTGTATTAAGACCTTAATTTGGTCCTATATATGCGGGTCTATGATGTGAGCCATAACAGGGACATGTTTGCTCTGTATTATATCCTAAGTTTATCTCTTTGGGATAAATGAAGCCGGATAGACTATATGTATCCTTTATCTAAATAAAAGGGCCAAGAGCACAGTGTCCTGGAGCCAATTTTCTTATATTCCGATATATGCATGGTTCTTCCTTCCTAGATCATTTCTTCATTTTGTAACGCCGAGAAAATTTATTTAGTTTTTTTACAAAAAAATATTTAGCTAGTAAAGGGAAGAAAGATTGCTAAATAGACTTGCTATCCTAAATTTTTTTGGCAAAACAAGATGAATGGAGGAGCTCCAACAATTTGCCATATTTGTCTTGCCGAATTATAGGAGTTGCCATTCCGGCCACCTGCGCGCCGCAAATATGCACGCGTCCTCGCGCTTGCCATCGCGCATGCAGGGGCCAAGCGAGGAGTCGCGTAGGGGCATGCGGTCAGGCATCGCGTATGCAGCAGCCACATTTACTAATTTGTCAAGCCCAAATAGCAAACTATTGGAGATGTAAACCTTTTTCACTTGTCATATGTTTTAGTCACTTGCCAAATGACAAGATTTGGCAAGTGATTTTTAGCAAACTATTGGAGTTGCTTCAATATCACTTGTACTCGGAATAGGACACATCAGGAACGGAGCATGTTGAGATATAGAGAGCGCACCGAGATCCACAATGGTGAAAAACAGCGCAGTTCATGGCAGTCCATAAGGCTGTCTGCACTCATATCCGGTACCCACTACTGAAGGAGCAAATAGCGTATATAAGCAGCTGCAGTGGATCCTGTAGGTCAACTGTAAGCAAGCGCAGCCTCATTCCATCCGCTAAATTAGACGTGGTAGCGGACGCCTTTACCGGATGGGAAGGGCCCAGGAAGCATGCGAACCAAGCGCAGAGAGGGAGGAGAGAAGCATGTAGTGGCGGGTCCCACATATGCAACTAACTAAAAAATATTATGTCCCAAACCAAAATCCCAATTAAATTTCGATTACATCATTAAATTCATTTCAATAAATCCTTCAAAATAAGATGTCATATGAATATATTTAGATAATTTTTTTACAGACATGTGGGCCCCACAATAGGTAGAGGATGATATAGAGGATGGATGAGTGCGGAAGAATTGCGTATAGATGAGAGAATTTTGATGACTAGGATGTATAGAGGATGAATTTATAGTATGAAGAGTGCGGCCAGTCTAAGGAGAGGCATGAACATTGGTTGGATCATGTGGGATGACACACAGCTGTATTAACCAACGTGTATGCACTACTACAGAACAGAGTCATAGGCCGATTCTCAAAATCGTCTTTAGTCTCGGTGTTTTTGCCGCCCGGGACTAATAGACCCTTTAGTCCCGGTCGGTTTCACGGACCGGGACTAAAGGGCCTGCCCCAACGGCTACTACGCAGAGCTGTCGGGGCAGGGACCCTTTAGTCCCGGTCCGTGTTACCAACCGGGACTAAAGGGCACTCTTTAGTCCCGGTTGGTGCCACGGACCGGGACTAAAGATTTAGCCACGGTTTGTGGCTTGCCCCGGGATAAATGATCACCTTTTAGCCCCAGTTTTTAATACAAATCGGGACTAAAACTCCCCGGTTTATAACCTGTCAACTTCTTCTTTCCCCGAGCTAGAGACATTCAATTTTCAGTGAGCTTCTTGCTTGTTCTTGCTGTTGCTATTGCTTGTTCTTCATTGTTCTTCGTCTCCGGCGTCAATTGGTGATCTTCTTCGACTCCGTCATCGTCTCATTGCGTTTAGAGGTAACTATTTTCATCTCCTACCATGTCTTTTGAATATGAGAGGAATTTAATTAAAATATATAGTTTGCAAGAACAAGCATAGAGAGTTGACTAGTTTAAATTGGTTCATCATAATCACTTGCTAGTTTTCTAGTGCTAGGTAGTATCCATTCTATATTTCATACTTACGCAAGACGAGTATATTGAATTTTAGTGTCTTTTTAGTTTATTTTCTTTAGAAAAATGTGGAATTTATAATAGTTTGCAACAATAAATATAGAGAGTAGATAATGTGAAAATTGGTATTGTTATATCATATTTTTCGATTATCTAAACAAATAGATAAATTTAGAGTCTTTTTTATTTATAATTGTTTAGAAAATTAGGAATTTGCATGTAATAGTTTAAAAAATGAGCATGGATATAGTAGATGGCAACCGTGACCGGGTCCTCAGGCTCTCATCATCGGGATCCGAAGCGTTTGTAGCCGGATCTTCCTCTCATTGCTTGTGGCGAGTGTAAGCAAAAGATTGTGAAGGAGTACCGAGTGAAAAAAGAGAGAATCAACAAAGGTCGTATATTTTACAAGTGTCCGGACCATGAGGTGGGTTATTATTTACCCGCATTTGATTAATATGGTTCATTCGTATGGGTTTTGCTTGATGATGTTGTTTAAATTTCTTATTCTTTGTTCTAATTGCAGTGGGAGGGCACCGGCGGATGTAAAGGTTGGCACTGGGAGGAAGAGTACGTTCAGCACGTACGAAATTCTGTTGTACAGGAGGTTGCTGCTGAAGGTGATGATGCAGTGAGTCAGCGGCAGCAGCCCATCCATGCTGATGAAGCGAATGATCTGTCTATTTTAGTTGGGATCGGATGCGAACTAATTATGTTGCTTAAGTGCATTCTATTTTTAGTTTTTTTAGTGTTAGCTGCGATAGTCTTCGTTGTCGTCAAGCTTGTTTGAATTAATCAATCATGTGATGTCATGAGTGTTGTGCAATAACACGAGAAACTACTAAGTGCATGGTTGTAATATTTAATGGAGATGTTGTCACGCAATTGGATTTACAATGTCGATCGCCGCTCCAAAGAGTTCATTGCTGGCGTGCACTATTTTCTTAGGTGTGGCTGAGGCAAACAAGCAGGATGGTTTCATGTGCTGCTCATGCGCCGTCTGTAAGAATTAAAGGAATATTCATGCTCAAGGACTCTTCATACGCATTTGTTGAAGTCGGGTTTCGTAACAAACTATATTTGTTGGACGAAGCATGGAGAAAGGGGTTGTAATGGATGATGGTGAAGAAGAATTGGCTCACGCTGATATTATTTGTCACACCCCAAAATTTCCGATTTTGGGTTGTGAGTAGAAACACTAAATAAAATAAATAATTTTAATATTTGAATAAAATTGTTTCAAGTTTAGTCTGAGCTAGCGCCACTTTAGTCGTAGTAAAACAAGAATTTTCAAAATTTTCCTAAACTAATTTGATGGTTTATGTTTGATGTGATGGTTGTTTGTTGTTTGACCTTGTGTTGTGAGTCGGTAGAGTTTCAAAACACGTTGGTAAGTTGTCTATCTATATCTGGTCCGTTTCTATCTTTTCCAAAATAAATTTATCTTTACTAACTCTATCCTTTTCTTGGACTTTTTCAAGATCCTTTTCTTATGTCTCAAATCACTTATTTGAGTCTATCATCCTTTACCATATCGCTACAAACTTCTCGGGAATTTTTCTGGCCTTTTCGGAACAGTTTCCAATCTTTCTGCAAGCATAATCTAATTTTTAGATACTACTCCAAATATCTTTTCATGGGCTCTAAATATTTTTTTTGGGTTCATCATGTTTCAAAGTGTCTCTGAGAATTTTGCCAGAATTTTTGGAGCCGTCGGATTATTTTTCGTGGCTTAAATAACAATTCTAGACTTTTCTGGAATTATTTTAAATCCCGAAATTAATTAAATCCGAAATTAATAAAATAATCTCGTTTTTTCCAACTTCACCAAACCCTAACACTATATATATGCCGGCGTAGCCCTCGACGCGCTGATTCCGAAAGTACGGCCCGTTTCGCAGCCGCCACCACTCCTATAGATCCAGATCTGAAGCCGACGTTTCGCATCTCTTAAACTCCGGCGAACTCTCCGGCGAGCTTTTCCCGATCAAATCGTCGCGTTCGGCGAAAACCGTCACCACCACGAGGTTGCTCTCTTCGTTCTCTACGCCGTGGTGTCCTTTTCACGAATCCATAACCATTTAATCGTTTCCCCTTTGTTTCCGGCGACCACCATGGCCTAACGCTTCGCTGTTCCTGTCCGGTCATGTGCCTCAGGCCATCCCGGCTCCTGGGAGCGCCGCCGACCTGCGGGCCAGCCCCACCCCGCGGCCCGTGCGCCTCTGCACGCCCGATTGCCCCGCAGGTGGCCGGCCGCACGGCAAGCACGTCAGGTGTGCAGGGCCCTCGTGTGCTGGCCTGCTGGGGCCTCCTGCAGCCCAGGCCACGGCAGGCCCTGGGGCCAGGCGCGCTGCACCCTGCTGGTGCCGCCGCCTTCCGGCCTGGCCGAGCCCCTCCTCCCTTGACCGTCGGTGCAGCAGCTGGCTATGGCCATGGCCACGGCCACGTACAACCCCTGTATGGCAGACTAGTCGATGGAGAGGCAACATACAAGATGAGATAATTACAGTTTTGCCATTCAGCGTTTATTTCCACCGTTTAATCATCTAATCTCCGTTTTAGTTTGTTCCAGTTGCGTTAATTTCGTGTCGACGCGCTCTTCGCAGCACTGTTAACGCTTTTCATGGCACGCGATTTTTTTATATAGTTTAAATTTAAATTGATTAATAACCCTATAATCGATTTATAATTAAAATCAATATAGGTTTTATACTTTGATATTTTATACACAAATGTTAATATGATCAGTTACTAACATAAATATATTTTTTAATTTATAATTTGCTTAGGCTAAACACTGTCACGTAAATTACATTCAGATGCTCTCACATGTTTACTTTCTTCTATTAAGCTAAAGTTTAACTTGATTAAATTATATGACAATATTTATGAATAACATATGATTAGTCCAACCTGACTTTATAATTAAAATATGCTTTGTCTAATCTGAATTAATATTCTATCATGATCTTATTTAATTAAAATAAAGCAAGCCAGTAGTTCTTACTTTTATAATATAAAATTCCCGGTAGACGTGTCTTTCAGTCGTTTCGTGCGATCCCGCGACCGTAGTGCGAGCTCTCTTTTATGTCTTGATCTTGTGTTCTTCTTAGCTCCCTTTTTGTTGTTTGCTTGTATGTCTGTCTATGTGTGGTGCTTGCTACGAATAGACGTCAACTGTTTGTGCGCGCTGAAGATCAGAAGGTGATGACCCAGAGCTGAAGATGTGAGAATTGGTCAAGTGTAACAGGCAAGTATACATGAGATCATCCTTGTTACCTACACTTTAATCTACAAATCATGTGCATGTGTCAAATGATAACCATAGGATATACCTAGATGTTCAACTTGTACCTTGTTACTATGGGATATGTGCATATGAGTAGATCTGCTAGTGTTGTAAACCTTCAAATAAGATCTAATAAAATGAATAATGATATGCGCAACTTCTGATCTTATCTTGTTCTTGGTAATGTGAACCCGAGCGTGGGAGCCTTCGTGCTCTTGGCCCTCCCTAAATGATCTTCTGTCGGCAAAAGCTGGGACATACAGTACAACCGTGAGGGCTACATGGCTCTGGTTTTAGTTGGTTCGAGGACCTCTCCTCGCTTGATGGTGGTTACCCGAAAGGGCACAAAAGGGGCTCGCCGACTCGGGTATAGGACAGCCTCTGGTCTCATGTGTATAGCCGGGAAGGAATGTGCCATCGGAAGGGGTTTCCTATATCTGCTTGCCGATTGGAAACCTAGTGGCCACTGTCTTGTTAGGGGAACTTCGAAAGACTTCATAGTGTACCCTGCCGCACTTCCTTGGTAGAGGTGATATGGGATTTGCAACCCCTGGCTCATGGGGATCACGGCTCCACGGGTAAGTTGTACAAACTCTGCAGAGTATTAAACTGGTATATCAGCTGTGCTCACGGTCACGAGCGGCCCGGAAAACTCACAGGCTAATCACTTAAACAAAATTTACTTTCGTTCACGTTACTATCATATTTGTGTTTCTGATGATGTTGCCATATTATTATTCATGCGGTATAATTGGGTTTGCAAGCACAACTTGATGGCTATCTAATGCTAAAATATTGACTAAACTAAAAGTGTTAAACGCAGTAAACCAGTGTCTGGCCTTTTGAGCTTCATAACCCCATGTTATATTTGCTGAGTACGATATGTGCTCACCCTTGCTATTTCCCACACACCTCAGTCTCCATCAGAGTTGCGCAGCGGAGCGTGGTGAAACACAGAGTGAGTCCGGAATACTGACAGAAGTGCTAGGCGTATGTACCCCAGTCAACTGTCCCTGTGAAGATGGAGTCTGAAGAGAAGACTAGTATCCGTTCCGCTTAACTTTGATGTAAGTTTTAGTTATAGGTATTTTTTTGATATCTATTACACTATTTTTGATATCTTTTTCCTCTGTGGTTGTATGTGTGGACTTCCTGGGCACACATATGGCATACCTGGTTTTGTTCTTTAAACACCGGGTGCTACATTATTGCTCAGTGCGGTGCCTTTGATGATGATGCAGTGGGGGGAGATGGTGAAGAAGATGCGGCAGCGACAGAAGATGTGACAGCTGATGTTGATGCTCTTGGTGATGCCATTCGTGATGCACAAAGAGAATGTGAAGTGACAAGGAGAAGGTCAAGTTTGAGCGCATGCTCTAGAGGATCATAGGAATTGCTATATCCCACTGCTGAAGATGGCCAAAAAAAGCTGGGTACTACGCTGGAACTGCTGCAATGAAGGCAAAGAATGGTACAATCCGATAAGGCATTTGAGCAGTTATTGAAGATAATGAAAAAATGCTTCCGAAACCGAACGAATTGCCCACCACTACGTACGAAACAAAACAGGTCGTCTGCCCTTTGGGATTAGAAATCCAGCAGATACACGCATGTCCTAATGACTGCATCCTGTACCGTGGGGAGGAATACGAGAATTTGGTACATGCCCGGTATGTGAAGCATCACGGTATAAGATAAGGCGAGATGATCCTGGCGACGTAGAGGGTGAAGAACGTCCAAGCAGGAAGAAAATCCCTGCCAAGGTTATGTGATATGCTCCTATAATACCACGCTTGAAACGTTTGTTCAGAAATAAGGACAATGCAAAGTTGTTGCGGTGGCATAAAGAAGACCGTAAGGTAGACAATATGCTGAGGCCCCAGCTGATGGATCCCAGTGGAGAGCGATAGACAGAGAATTCCCAGAGTTTGCAGATGAGGCTAGAAACTTGAGGTTCGCTTTAAGTACGGATGGTTTTAATCCTTTTGGGGAGCAAAGCAGTGTTCATAGCACTTGGCCAGTTACTCTATGTATCTACAACCTTCCTCTGTGGTTTTCATGAAGCGGAAGTTCATTATGATGTCGTTGCTCATCCAAGGGCGAAGCAACCTGACAACGACATCGATGTCTACCTGAGGCCATTAGTTGAGGAACTTCTACTTCTATGGAGCAAACCAGGCATACGTGTGGGATGAGTAAAACAGAACACTTTGACCTGCGAGCATTATTGTTCGTAACAATCAATGATTGGTCGGCTCTAAGTAATCTTTCATTCAGGACAGACAAACATGGGATATAATGCATGCACACACTGTTTTGAAGACCTTGATAGTTTATTTTTGAAAAACTGTCGGAAGGTCGTGTATGTTGGGCACCATCGGTTTCTTCCTGTGGGCCACCCAGTAAAAAGAAAGGAAAACATTTTAAAGGTAAGGCAGACCACCAAACCAAGTCTCGTAACCGAACCGGAGATGATATACTCGAAATGGTGAAGGATACGAAAGTAGTATTTGGAAAGGGACGGGGTAGCGAACTTGTTCCCAAAGACGCTTCGGGACACGCACCCATATGGAAGAAGAAGTCCATATTCTAGGAGCTACCCTACTGGCATGTCCTAGAGGTCCGCCATGGGATCGACGTGATGCACCTGACAAAGAACCTTTGTGTGAACCTGCTTGGATTCATGGGTGTCTACGGAAAGCCTAAGGATTCCTTGAAGCACGACAGGACTTGCAACGCATGAAAGAACGAGACAACTTGCATCCGGAGAAGACAGATGAGGCGGGCGCCAGTACTTAAGCCCTTCTAGCTACACTCTTAGCAGAGAAAAAAGGAAAGCATGTTTGAATGCCTTAACAGCATCAAGGTCCCATCTAGATTCTCCTCCAATATAAAGAGAATAATTAATGTGCCAGAGAAGAAGTTCCAAAACTTGAAGTCCCATTACTGCCATGTGCTTATGACCCAATTGCTTCCTGTTGCTCTAAGAGGAATTCTACTTCACATGTACGTCTAGCCACCGTGAAGCTATGTGCATTCCTCATTCAATTTCACAAAAGGCAATCAATCCAGAGGAACTTTCTACTTTGTAGAATGATGTCGTTCAATGTCTCGTCGGCTATGAGTTGGTGTTCCCTCCATCCTTCTTTGATATCATGACACACCTCCTAGTTCACCTGGTCAAGGAGATCATTATTCTCGGTCCTGCGTTCCTACACACCATGTTCCCATTCGAGAGGTTCATGAGTGTCCTGAAAAAATATGTTCATAATTGTTCTCGGCCTGAAGGAAGCATCGCTCAGGGCTACGGAACAGAGGAGGTCATAGAGTTTTGTGTGGACTTTATTCCAGACCTTGACCCGATTGGCGTTCCCGAATCGCGACACGAGGCAGACTCAGTGGCAAGGGAACACTAGGGAAGAAAACATATATCGGTACAGGAGACGATTACTTCGATAAAGCACACTACACAGTTCTACACAACTCCTCATTGGTCGATCCATATATCGAGGTACATAAGGATTTCCTTCTATCCAAGTGGCCCGGAAAGAGTGAATCTTGGATTACACGTCAGCACATGCAAACCTTCGGTGATTGGTTGCGAAACAATGTCAGGTGATGAAACATAGATGAGCAGCTTTATTTGTTGGCCAGACAACCATCGTGGCATATCAGCACGTACAAAGGGTACGAGATCAATGGGAATACATTTTACACAGTAGCCCAAGACGCAAGGAGCACCAACCAAAATAGTTGTGTACACGTGGATGCCACGGATCCAAATGGAACAAACAAACATATTATGGCCGCATACATGACATATGGGAACTAGACTACGCACCTAATTTTAAAGTCCCTTTGTTCCGGTGTAAATGGGTCAAGATGACCGGTACCGAGGTGGGATAACAGTCGACAAGGAGTATGGGATGACATCAGTGGACCTCAACAATATTGGGTACAAAGATGAACCATTTGTCCTTGCCGCGGATGTGAGTCAGGTATTCTATGTGAAAGACATGTCTACAAACCAAAAAGAGGGAAAAATGATAACAACTCGATCGTCACGAGCCAAAGCGCCATATAGTTCTTTCAGGGAAAAGAAACATTGTCAGAATTGAGGACAAGTCAGACATGTCAGGTGATTATGAAAGAGATGATCGAATTCCGCCATTCAAAGTGAACAAAGATCCAAGCATTTTGTTAAACAATGAGGAAACTTCATGGTTAAGGAATGATCATAACCAAGGGATATATGTCAAGAGGAGGTTCGCAGTTGTGCCCGCTTAATAGTGGGTTGTAAAGATATTATGTAATAATTAATTAATTAAGACTTCATTTATTTGATAATGGATTTATATATATATTTAGTAGTAGCGATCATTGATTTATGTGCTTCTCTAGATGTGAATCATCAAAATCATATAAGAAGATACTAAATTTAACATTTTCTTCTGTAAACTAAAGCAAAAAGAATCTCATACTAATTTTTAAAAGAAAGTATATCAAATATTTAATTTTCTGTTCAATTAGAAAGATTTAAGATATATTTAAAAAAACTAATTTAACAAATCTAAAACTACTGCATCTGTCGCGTAGAACGAAATTGGGCAATGATTTTTTAGGTTTTAAACAAAAGATTAACGTCCAAATGATATGAAAATAATTTTTCTATTGAAGCCAACAATTTTTTAAATTTAAATTGAACATTACATTTTTGCATTAACCAAATATAATGGTTATTTACATTTATATTCGTTATTATAAAAAAGAAAGAATTTATGCTACAAAAGTTTCTACTATACAATAGATTAAAGGATATACAACTGTTATTTTTTAAGTAATTTTATGCCTACTGTTCAATTTACTATGCAATTAACAAGAATTACAACATATTTATATAGTGGAAACTAATACAAACCCAAATAACCGAAAACCCAAACTGTGGCGGAAAGAACCCTTTAGTCCCGGGCCGTCTTACGCACCGAGACTAAAGACCCCTTTAGTCCCGGTGCGTAAGCCCGCCCGGGACTAAAGGGTCTTTAGTCCCGGAGCGTAGGCCCTCCCGAGTATACAGGGAGCGTAGGCCCTCCCGAGTATATAGGGCACAGGGCACAGGGCACAGGAACACAGGGCATAGTGCCCTCCAATCTTCCCCCAGATCGACGCGCAGTTGCCCCGCCTCCGTTCCGCGGCGCCGCCCTCGAGCTCACCTCGCTGTCGAGCCTCTATCCGCGTCGTCGAGCTCCTCGCCGCCGTTCTCCTCGCCGTCGAGCTCCGCGCCGCCGTCCTCCTCGGCCTCCCTCTGCCTCTGCCCTCCGCCCGTACGGCGTCATCCTCCGCCGTCGTGTCCGCTCTTCATCGTCCTCCTCGCCGCCGTCCTCCGCGCCGCCGCCGTACGGCCTGTGCGTGTGTGTGCGTGTGCAGTGTGTGGTGTGCGTGTGTGTCCAGTGTGTGTGAGAGTGTAAAAAAAAGAATGAAAAAGAAATATATACCTATAAATAGATATATAGAAAAAAGAAAATTGGTATATATATAGAAAATAAATATATATGTATTTAGAAATCGAAAGTGATTATATAAAATAAATATAATAGATCTATATATTTATAGATTATTTTCTATTTAACTTTTTCATTTCTTCTTTTATAGAAATAGATATATACAAATAATGAATATGAATAGATATATTTATAGAAAAAAAGAAAATCATATATATGTTTTTTAACCTAACAAATATGTGTTCGACTTGTAGTCCTGGTGACCGCTCCACCGACCTCGCCACCGTCCACTGTCATCCGCACGTCGTCATCCTCGCTGCTGTCCGCCGTCGTCGTTCTCGTCCACGGTGTGTAAATCACGTGACAAGGATATGTTTAAACATGTACTCCCTCCATACCCTATTAGTTGACGTTTAGGACAGCGACACGGTCTCCAAAACACAACTTTGACCTCTTATTTTTGTAAAAGTATTTATGGAAAAGTGATATAAGTATACTTTTATGAAAGTATTCTTGAAGACAAATCTATTTATATAATTTTTATATTTGTAAACATAAAAACTTAATAGTAATTGATGATTGTATATTCCAATGTTTGACTCTGACCTTTTCTAAAACGTCAACTAATATGGGTATGGAGGGAGTATTTATTACTCTTAAAAATATGTGTTCATAGAAAATCATGTGTCATGTTGGAATGTCATAGAAAATCACTTGGACATGTTTAAACATGTATTTACACTTAGAAATTTTTTGACAGATATGCTTCTTCGTGTTTATTTTTAATGTTGAATTGCCACTTTACGAATATATGTTATTTTTAATGTTGCGATTACACATGTCACCTAAAACTCAAACCCTAAAACCTTAAACCCTAACCCTAAACCCCAAACCCCTAAACACCAAAACCCTGAACCCCGAAACCCCGAACCCCTAACCTTGAAACCCTAAACCGTCAAACATAACCCCTAAACCCCGAAACCCTAAACCCCGAAACCCTAACCCCGAACCCTGAACCCTGAAACCCTAAACCCTCAAACCTAAACCTACCCCGAAACCCTAAACCCCGAACCCCTCCCGACCCCCGAAACCCCCCAAACCCCCGAAACCAACCCTAAACCCTAAACCCCGAAACCCGGCCCGAACGCCTAAACCTCTAGTTTTTCGGTTTTCGTTTCACATACATGTATAAAGCTCCTCTAAGTGTTCGATGATATTGTATATATATTTTAATATTCATAGAAATGGCTGACCCAATGAGAACATGGAGGAGGAAATGATGAATATCATCGCCGGCGACGATGACGGGAGTCAATACTTATTGAATTACGAAGACATATGACCATGCATATGAAAATCCCCCTGAACAACAAGTTGAGATGGAAGAAGGCAATACAGGCGAGGTATATTACAATATGTCGTGTTTAGGGTTTACATTTACTTTATTACTGATTAGGTTTTATCTCAACTTGTATTAGGGTTTCATATTCGTGTCTTTACCTATATGTAGCCCTCTGATCGACGTCTGCGACGGGGCAGAGCAGACCAAAACGAGGACCGAAGAGGCCGTTGAAGGGCCGTCATGTAATCTCTGAATTCGATATGGCTACAGGCCACCACTAGGACCCCATGCACAGAATATGTCTTCACTGTGGGTTCCTTGTGAGAGATTGGATTCCGATAAGTGCCCGTGAATGGAAAGAGAGGCGAAGTGCTCCCGAGATCAGTTATGTCTCCGATCTTGACAAGCAGCTAGTCTGGGATGACATCCAAGCTCATTTCTCGTTCGACACGGAAGATGAGGAGCTGCTGAGGCGAATTCGGGAGTGGACAATGAAGAAGATGGCCACACTTTTTTAGGACTCGAAGAAAATTGTACCACAACTTTGTGCTGAAACCGAGACGCCATTTCAACTCTAAGGCGTATGTCAAGATAAGGGCCGATTGGGATGAATTGGTACAGTACAAAAGATCACAAGAGAGCGAGGCCCGGGTCAGAGTAAACAAACAGAATGCAGCTCAGAAGAAATACCACCATCATTTAGGATCAGGTGGCTATAAGGCTGCCCTTCCAAAGTGGGAGAGACAAGAACAGGAGATGCTTGCCAGGGGTAGTCCCAGAGACAATAAGAAGAAATTGGAGTGAACGGTCCAGGAATTGGTTCTACGCTCATGGGGAACCATAAACCCTAATGACGGGGAGCTTGATTGGGGCCCGCAAATTTCAAGAGCAGCACAGAGGCTAGTTCAAGCACGAAGTGCGGTGTTGGCTGGCGAGTTCAAGCCCAATAGAGAGAAGGATGAACTCACGTACGCGCTGGAGAATCCTGAGCACGGTGGGCATACGAGAGCTTTGGGGACATTCGTGGCTGCATTCCTTCGAAGCGGATCGAGAAAGTTACAGAAGCCGCCAGAGAAAGAAGGACGAAGAGGCAGAGCGACTCGTCAAGTTGGAGGAGTATGTTCTTCAAACACAAGAGCGTGAGAAATCTCGTGAAGAATGGATGCAGGAGGAAATCAAAAGGCAAGTGCAAGCGACACTTAGTCAAATGACGAGTGGCAAGGTACATCATCACAACAGCCTCAAGCGAACATTAGCTCCCAGTCAGATGAAAAGCAGTTGTGCCTCCACGAAGTACCAACCATTCAAGATGACTCCAAGCTACGCTTCCCCGTGGATGACATTAAAGAACCTTTTACTACTTGTGAGCTGCACATTTCAGATGGAAATGCCACGAAAAAGGTGGCTGTCGGTGTTGTAAACCCTATCGACGACATAAAGAACACCAAGAATCCATGGTTAACCAGTGCCAGCCGGATACGCTAGCGTCTCTGTGGATAGGGTTGAGACAGGTTGTGGCAGCGTGGCACTGGAAATCGAAGGGGAGATGGGGAGAAGACTTTAGGTGAAGCGGAGAAGACATTTATTTGCCGGCGCAAGCGCTTCATTATTATTCCTGGAGTGTCACCGCCACAACCTCCTCCTACTGATCAAGATCCTCACCATAGGTAGTGTGCGCGTGAACAAAAACAATTTTTATTACACTAACTTCCTATATGTATATATTAGTTGGATGCTCACATCATTTGTTGTTTTGCGTAGCAGGAACTATAGTCCAGTTCGTCATTATTCCCCAGCGCATCAGAGTGCTGCGGGCGGTGACGATGTGTTGGAAGACACGGCTTCAACCCCATCTCCTGCACAAAGATCTCCACCGGCCCCACCATCTCCTCCACCGCGGGCTCCAACGCCACAACCTCCACCGCATGCTCCAACACCGCCACCGACCCACCATCTCCTCCACCGCGGGCTCCAACGCCACAACCTCCACCGCGAGCTCCAACAACCCCGCCTCCACCGCGCGGCCCTAAGAAGCGGTCTACCGCCACAGGACCAAAGGCCCCACCTCCAAGAAGAAGGCTCCTGCATCAGGAAAAAAGCCCAAGAGAAATTAGCTTATGAAAAGACTGATGAGGAGTTAGAAATTACAGTGAAAAAGATGTGCGAAATTTTTAGATGAATGTGACGCCGCTGCTAAAGCGAAGAGGAACCCGGAGAAGCCTTACCTCTTGTTAAACCCACAGGAGTTAAGGAAAAGGGTGACCAACATGGTATCAAGATGCGTGAAGCCCGAAAGGCTCCGCGAAAATCAGATTACGAACGCTCTCTTATGAGTCCTCAAAAGAACAACAATCCAACAAGAAGAAGTGGGAAAGGGTGTTCCACAGCTCGGGAAAACATCAAGACCTTTGTCCTCGTAGTTGTGCAAAATCAGTATGGTTCAAACATGGGCAGAGTATAGAGGAAATCTGGAGAGACCACTTTGTCTGATGGACTCAATGGAAAATTTTTTCATTGACAGCGGTCTCCCGTACGACACCATTAAAAATATTGCTACTCCTAAACTTGGCTGCAGTTTCCACGAGCGGAAGTAGTTGATGAATGGAGGAGAAATTTTGCACCGGGCACGAGTCTAATGAACCCCAATCACTTACATACATGTACTTGGTACGCAGATGTTTGCAATCACAAATGTGCATGGAGGCTTCTAAAGACGGTGATGTCAATTGGATTTCTGTCCGAATTTGGAACCATCACTTTTCCGTGGCGATGACGTAATCTTAGTCCCAAATGGAGGAATTACACCAGCTATGTCATATGGACGCACTGGACAAATCGCTCTTTAGCTGCTACTGTTTGTAAGTGTTTCTTTTATAGTTTTCATTGAACTCTCTAGTATGTGTATATAGTAGTATTCTTACACACATACTTGTGGATCGACTCGATATTTTTGCAGGTATCAGATGACTCAGCTCAGAGATAAACACGACAATTCTGTTTGGGTTTGTTGTCCATATGTTGTTTTCAAGGCTCCAAACCCTTTAGCGACTTGGAGCGATGAGTCGTGTACGAATCTCATGAGGTTCTTCGTGACCAAAAAGATAGAAAAAGAATTCTCTTCCCATACAACTTTAAGTGCGTGAGACATATATAGTGTAATATAAGTATGTGCACATTTGATTTTACTTACCCTAATAATATATATATGAATCATGTGTATGAACAGCTATCACTGGATATTGATGGTCATCGATCTCCAACAAAGCAATGTGTTAATCTATGACTCGTTGAGCAAACCGCAAGCAGATTACCAAGATATGATAGACATCCTCCAAAGGTAATTTTTCGATCCCTAGCTTGCATGCTTAAAGTATGACTAAGCTTGTATATATGTATACTAATTAAATAATAATCCAACTATTAATGTTTCATTGGCCGGATTAGGGTTTGGGAAAAATTCATTGCTCGGGAACATATGAGTCAGTGTAAGGCCCCACTTACAATAAAGCCACGACTATCAGTAAGTTACACCTTCGTCAATGTACGTGTATCTTTAAATATCATGTCATATATCATATCTTTATTACGAGATGAATCTTTTCATTCTACAGTAGATTTTGAGACAAAAACAGGGCACCAACTTATGCGGATTCTATGCTTGTGATACATGTTGATAGAATCAAATAGATTCATGAAGAAATCATCAAAGTACGTAACATGTTTCTTTTATTTTTTATAGACTAATATTGATAATATAGATATACTAATATCTTCTTTAATTCCATTTAAGACTGACTGGTTGAAGCAAAGTGATGCTACAAGGCCAATTGAAAGCAATACAAGAGACAATAGCAGGATTTCTTCGGGACCAGTCATAAATCCAAACGGCGATTCTACTATAATACCAACGAGTCGTTGATTCCCAAACAATGATGATCATTTGTATGCCATGTAGATCTTTTAGATGGAGTACAACTTGTAATAGGTTTACAGTACTAACTTTGGAGTACACCTTGTGTAGATAGATATTTGGACAACTTCTATATGTATATTGCTTGTAATTTTATGTACATATATTTATATATATACATATTTATTTATATATATATATATATATGGAGCGCAGCGCTCTAAATACTATTTAGAGCGTCACCGGACATCAGACAACCTCGTTCCCGCAACCGTAATAGTTTACTGCTATTTTCATCCCGCAACCATAAAAGTCATGTAGCACCCGTTTTAAAGAACAAAACCAGGTACGCTATATGTGTGCCCAGGAAGTCCACACATACAACCACAGAGGGAAAAGATATCAAAAACAGTGTTCTCTAGATATTGAAAACAACACTTACATCAAAGTTAAGCGGAACAGATACTAATCTTCTCTTCAGACTTCATTCTTCACAGGGACAGTTGACTGGGGGTAACATACGCCTAGCACTTCTGTCAGTATTCTGGAAACTCATCTGTGTCTTCACCACGCTTCCGCTGCGCAACTCTGATGGAGACTGAGGGTGTGGGGGAAATAGCAAGGGTGAGCACATGTGTCGTACTCAGCAAATACAACATGGGGTTATGAAGCTCAAAAGGCTTGACACTGGTTTACTGCGGTTAGCACTTTTTGAGTCAATATTTTAGCATTAGATAGTCATCAAGTTATGCTTACATCCCATTCAAACCACATGAATAATATTATGAGCAACCACATCAAAGATTAACAAATTAACAATAGTAATATGAACATAAAGTATATTTCGTTTAGTTATTAGCCTGCAAGTTTTCCGAGCCGCTCGTGACCGTGAGCACGACTGATATATCAGTTTATTACTCTGCAGAGTTTGTACAACTTTACCCGTGAGCCGTGATCCCCATGTGCCAGGGGTTGCAAATCCCATATCACCTCTTCCAAGAAGTGCGGCAGGGTACACTATGAAGTCTTTCGAGGTTCCCCTAACAAGATAGTGGCCACTAGATTTCCAATCGGCAAGCAGATATAGGAACCCCCTTTCCGATGGCACATTCCTTCCCGGCTATACACATGAGACCAGAGGCTGTCCTATACCCGAGTCGTCGAGCCCCTTTTGTGCCCTTTCAGGTAACCACCATCAAGCGAGGAGAGGTCCTCGAACCAACTAAAACCAGAGCCATGTAGCCCTCACGGTTGTACTGTATGTCCCAGCTTTTGCCCGCAGAAGATCATTTAGAGGGGGTCAGATGTTCACATACATGGAAACAAGTTATCAGTATGTGTTGCACATATTATTAGTCATCTCGTTTGTTCATATAGTTTGGAGTTAAGCACTAGCAGATCTACCCATATGCATATATCCCGTGGTAGCAAGGTAATAAAGTTGAATCATCTAGATAAACCTATGGCTTGCAAATTTGACACATGCACATGAATAGTGAATTATAAATGAGTAGGCAACAAGGATGGTCCCATGTTATACTTGCCTGTTACACTTGACCAATTCTCACATCTTCAGCTCTGGGTCACCACCTTCTGATCTTTAGCGCCCACAACCGATCGACGTCTACTCATAGCAAGCATCACCATAGGCAACATACAAGCAAACACAGAGAACTAAGAACAACATAACATGAGACAAAACAACGTGCTAAAAGAGAGCTCGCACTACGGTCGCGGGATCGCACGGAACGACTGAAAGACACGTTCTACCGAAAATTTATATTATAAAAGTAGAAACTACAGACTTGCTTTATTTTAATTAATAAGATCATGATAAATATTAATTCAGATTAGACAAAGCATATTTTATTTAGAAGAACGGATTAAACTAATCATATTTTAATTATAAATATTGTCATATAATTTAATCAATTTAAACATTAGCTTAGTAAAAAAAATAAACATGTGAGAGTAACTAATCGTATTTATATGACAACGATTAGCCTAATCAAATTATAAATTATAAACATATTTACGCTAGTGATTAATCATATTAACATTTATGTTAAATTATCGAAATATAAACCTACATTGATTTTAATTATCAATCTATTGTAGGTTTATTAATCAATTTAATATTTAACTTTATATGGAAAAACATGTGACATGAAAGGCGTTAACACTACTGCGTAGAACACGTCGACACGAAAATTAACCCAACTGAAACGGACTAAAACGGAGATTAGATGACTACAACGGAGATTAACGTTGAGTGGCAAAACTGTAATTACCGTCATCTTCAACCTTCATCTCCTCTTACTGTGGGCAAACGTAGTGGCCAGGTGGGGTTGATCGGTGTTGCAGCTCTGCGCCGAGGGGGTTGGGGATGGCCGTGTCGGGCCGGTCGGCGGTGGTATGCGGCCGCGCAGAGGCGCCTGTGGGCCAACGCATGAGGGCCCACACCGGCCTCGGTGCGTGCCCGAGCAGCACGGTGGGCGGCGCCTGCTGCCCTGCCCAGCAACCGTGTGGAGGAGCGAGGGAGGGGCCCGGGAGGGCGGCAGCACCGGTCCGACGGACGATCATGAAGTCAACTAGGACGATTGGGCTGACCAGAGGAACCAAAGCTCCGGTTGTTGGAGCTCGCCGAATCTCGCCGGAAAAGAGGACAGATGTGAGAAACAATCAAACGGTGATGGATTCGTGAAAAAGAAGACACTAAGGTGTAGAGAATGACGAGGGCTACCTCGTGGTGGTCCTCGAATTCGCCGGGGACGTTGGAGATGGGCGGAAACGCTCGCCGAACGTTCGCCGGAAGTTCGCCGGAGAAGAGCAGATGCGAAACTTCGGCTTCAGATCTGGGTTGATGGGAGTGGCGGCTGCGAAAACGGATCGTACTTCTGTTATCCTCTCGCGTCGAGATGAACACCGGCATATATATAGTGTTAGGGTTTGGATAAGATGGAAACGAGATATTTATAATTTTCGGAATTAATTAATTTCGGGATTAAATAATTCCAGAAAAGTCCAGAATTGTTTATAAGCCACGAAAAATACTCCTATGGCTCCGAAAATTCTAGGAAAATTCTCAGAGAACACTTTGAAATATAATGAACCCAAATAAAGTATTTGGAGCTCATGAAATGATATTTTGGAGCATCTAAAAATTAGATTATGCTCGCTGAAATATTGAAACTCTTCCAGATAAATCCAGCAAAATTCCCAATAAGTTTATATAGCGATATTATGATGGATGATGAACTTAAAGAAGTGATTTGAGATATAAGAAAAAGAATCTTAGAAAGGTCCAACACGAGGATAGAGATGGAAACGATAAATTTGATTTCGAAACAAGACAGAAAACGGACTGGATATAGAAAGACGGCCTACCAAACGTGTTTAAAAACTCTACTACCGACTCACAACACAAGGTCAAACAGCAACCAACCATCACATCAAACATAACCCATCAAATTAGTTTACGAAATTTTGAAATTCTTGTTTTACTACGACTAAGTGGCGCTAGCTCGGACTAAACTTGTCAAATTTTATTCAAATATTAAAATTATTTCTTTATTTAATGTTTTCTACTCACAACCCAAAATCAAAAATTTTGGGGTGTGACAAGTCAGCAATACCATTCTTTCTTTCATCCGCAACCGTAAAAGTTACTGTTAATTCTTATCCTGCAATCATAAAAGTCAGCCGTACTGTTCTCTCTCTTCCCTTCCATAACCATAAAAGTTTTACTGATTTGCAACCAGAAAATAACCGTAAAAGATCCCGCAACCATAAAAATTATTTTTTATATCGCTTGTCCCACGACCATAAAAGTTAAACTTCACAACCGTAGAAGTCTGACGTTACCACATATAGCACCGTAAAAAATCTGCATGCGATCTCACCGTGAAAAGAAGCCATGGATTTTTCTTCTAAACTAACCGTAAAAGCCTATAATTAAAGAACTTAATCATTTGTTTATTTCTATCTGGGATCCGCAAGAGCGTATTTTTGCTCCTCGATTAAATGTAAATTTCTATAGTTAACTTCTCTCAATTAGCCATAAATACTTATAATTAAAGAAGTTAATGATTTGTTTATATGGAGACGCCAGGAATTACAGAGAATGTTCTTTGTGAACTAATTCAAAAAAGCTAAGAGTATTTATAGGAACTTAATCATTTGCTTATTTGTAACTGGGATCCGCAAGGAGCATATTTTGCTCCTCAATTAAACGTAAATTTCTATAGTTAACTTCTCTCAATTAGTCATAAATGCTTAAACTAAAAAAGTTAATGATTTTTTTATACGGAGACGCCAGGAATTACGGGGAATGATTCTTCACGAGTAATTCAAAAATTTAAGAGTATTTATATTCTATAAAATTTAGTCTTTCGAACCTTTGGAATAGAAATAATTATTTCTGGAGGTGCTCAACTATTATGAAAACACTTGGTCTGGCCATAAATTAACAGGATTAAAAAAAGCATCGTACAGAGTTGTGGCAGTCAGTTTGCAAAATCACATAAACAAATTTTCTCCTTATTGTGTACAGAAAAATCGATCAAATAAATCGACCAAAAATCACTAGAATAAGCCAATGTACGACCAAAGCCATTGGACGACTGCTCGAAGGGAGAAGGCCTCGCAGCCGTCGTCGGGGGAGAAGCTCCTGTGGAAGGTGTGGCTAGGAGGCGCAGGCGAGGTCGAGCTCCACTGTGGCGCAGTCGCTGCCGCCAATGGGATTAGGGAGCCCCGCCGCTTCATGTAAGGTCGCCGCGGGTGTCGCCGTCGTCGTGGTTCATGGAGGGAGGAAGCGTCGTCGTTGGGGTGGGTCCGCCGCCACCAGGGCCTCTCGACCAAGCCAGACCCGTCGCCGCCAGGGTGGGAGAGGGAGTGGGCACCGCACCTGCTCCAGCGATGAATTTCCAGATGTGGGGAAAATTGGAGAGAAACGAGTGAAATTAGGGATATTGATGTCTATATATATATAAGACAATGTGAAACAAAGCATTTACGGTTTGGTTACATGTGTTTGTTTCGTGGCTTTACTACCACGACGACTCTTAGTGTGAAATGAAAATATTACGCTAGTTTATGGTTGCGGGATTAAGATTTAGGGTTGCGGAGTAGAATTTTACGATTGTGGTTTAAAAGGTTGGTTGCGCTAAAATTCTACTACTGCGGGATTTAATTTAGGGTTACGTATTGATGAAGGCTCTAAATAATATTTAGAGCGCTGCGTGCTTAATAGCGGTTATATATATATATATATATAGGAAATTATTCTGTACTTCTAGGGAGTAGTTTACTCCCATGTGTATTCTCTTGATTTATGGAGTTTATGGCTCGACGAAATGTATGTAGACAAAGTATATGATCATACTAGACATTCTAGAGTGTCATATATGTCAATTATGCAAGCATACATAGAGTATATTGGTCATACTTATTTTACATATTACTGTAGTGATATTTTAGTAATATAATAAAAAGTATATGCTTTTTTAAAAATTTCACGTGAGTAAGATTTGGAATATTTTAAAATAAGTATATAAACATACTCAAACTGATAAATTAGTATATACACATACGCAATGTGGTTTATTGATGATGGGAGTAATTACTCCCGGGAGTATAGAAAACTCACCCTATATATATATATATAGATATAGTTCTATAGTTTAATTATATATGCATGCAATAAGCTTATGTGTTATGCTGCTAATATATATAAATTATATATATTAGCAGCAAAGAATATATATCGGAAAACCTATTAAATAAATAAACAAAACTGAAAACAGAACTGAAATGAAAATAAAAAGGAAAAACCAGGGAACCTTTAGTCCCGCTGTTAATACCAGCCGGGCGGGCTAAAGGGTGGTGCTGCGGGGCACCGCTGGCAGCACCCTTTAGTCGCGGCTGGTATTAACAACCGGGACTAAAGGGGGCTTTAGCCCCGGTGGCCGGAGCCAGGACTAAAGGGGGGCCTTTAGTCCCAGAAGCGTAGTCCCGGCTCGGCAACTGGGGCTAAATGCCCTTGCCGACCGGGCTAAAGGCATGCTTCTGTAGTAGTGATGACCAATTCGATCATGGCAAGATCTGCTGCTCTCCCCCTATCTGAATTGAGACAACATAGCAAGTGCATAGCATATGTTCTTCAAGTAGCACTACAGCAGAATCGCTCTTTGCCGAGTGCTGGCAGCACTCGGCAAAGAGCCTTTTGCACTCGGTGAAGGCTTCGCCGAGTGCCGCACTCGGCGAAGAATTTCACGTCAAAGGGTTCTTTTGCCGAGTACCAAATATCGAGCACTCGGCGAAGGCTTCGCCGAGTGCTGACATATTTGGCACTCGGCAAAGAAAAAATAAAAAAATCCTCGAAAAATAGGGAAAATTTTTATTTAATTGGAGAAGGGGTCCACTGGGCAGCGCCCACTTGTCGGCCCTCGAAATGGTAAGTTCTACTATTTTTCACACGCAATTTTCTCTCACGCAGGCAGCAGGATTCGAAATCACGATCTCTCGTTCGCGCGGAGCCTCTCTCTACCACTGCACTACACACTCATATACGTTCCATCTCCGTTTCGATTACCCATATATTATACTAAACCGTGTGTAACTTGCTTATTTGACGCCCTAAACGAATTCAAATAAAAAAGTTGTAAACTACAAAGTTTTCTAATTTTTCAAGATCTACAACTTTTATTTTGGTAGTTTTTCCATCCGAGGTCGTTTATAAAAATTTGAATTTCAAATTTTACAAATTTGAAATGTAGTTTTCGTTGACAAGATGATTTCAAATCAAAAAGTTGTCAACACCAAAGTTTCATAACTTTTCGAGATCTACAACTTTTATTTTGGTCATTTCTCCATCTGAGATATTTTGAAAAATTTGAATTTTAAAATTTTCAAATTCGACGCAGTTTTGCATAACTAGATGACTTCAAATTAAAAAGTTATCAACTACAAACTTTGATAACTTGTCAAGATCTACAAAGTTTATTTTGGTTGTTTGACTATTTGTGCACCCGACATTGTGGTTCTAATATATTCACAAACATTATATATCACTCTTGTAGTTTTATAAACTACCGGAGAGATATATAAGATTTGTGAACGAATTTATTTTAAGTTTGTCAAATGAAAAAATCACCAAAACAAAATTGTTCATCTTGATAAGTTAACCAACTTTGTAGTTAAAAACTTTTTCATTTGGATTAATTTACTGCTTCAAAATATAATTTAAAAACTGGCTTTGCTGAGTGTAAAAAAACACTAGGCAAAGAGCTCTTTGCCGAGTGCCACGTGGCTGGCACACCTCTTTGCCGAGTGCCAGCCACGTGGCACTCGGCAAAGACCCGACCACGTGGCACAGTTCGGGGCCACATTCTTTGCCGAGTGCCACGTGGCTGGCACTCGGCAAAGGCACCTCTTTGCCGAGTGCCAGCCATGTGGCACTCGGCAAAGAACCGCCCACGTGGCACAGTTTGGGGCCACATGCTTTGCCGAGTGCCACGTGGCTAGCACTCGGCAAAGAGCCCCTCTTTGCCGAGTGTCGGCCACGTGGCACTCGGCTCCGGCACTCGGCAAAGAGGCTCTTTGCTCAGTGCCCGAAATTTGGCACTCGGCAAAGCCACAGGCACTCGGCAAAGATTGATTTTCCCGTAGTGCAGTAGGTGAAATCATTATGAAGGGTGCCATGGAACAACAATAATACATATCATATCCTGATATATATACTTGAACAGGAACAAAAAATACATATCAATCCTGATATATATAGCGAGAGCTTGCTGGTTCATGTCTCCGCTCCGTATTCTTAAGAGATGCAAACAATAGAAGAGACGAAAAATCTTGGAATTAGAGACATCAGGAACCAAAAGCTACACGAGAAGCGTTGCACATACTCCTTGGAATTAGAGACATCTCGGGTGTAGACCGCGGCGATGCCACGATATGTGCTCCACATTTTTTATGGCTATTACTAGGGACTTCTGTTGGTTTCTGTTGGGTTGCTTCTTCTCGTTTGAATCTACGATAAATTGTCACTAGGGCCGGGTCAACATTAAATAAAGAAATAAGATCTTCTACTTGTGATTTATGACAATTGTAATTGTCACCAAAATTATCACAAATTATCACAGAAGGTCTTTAGTGATGGGCCTTCTATGACAAGAGATTAACCTCTAATTGTCATAGAAGACGTCATCTCTTGTAGTATGACACTAACCATTCAAATCACATCCTAATATATAATTGAATAGAACACAGCAAGCTTGCTCATTCATGTCTCTGTTCTGATGTACTCGTAACAGATCGAACTTGTTTGATGAAAGAAGAAGAAGAAATATTAGAATAGCAATGGACCATATTACTTTGGCAGACAGTAGGAACTCCTTGGAATTAGAGATGTTGGAACCGAGATAAATGTGCACGGGAGTACGCGCTACAACGTTTTTATGACCGCCAGAGTATAAGACGTGGTTCATGGCTATTGTTGGATTCACTCCTGCTCGACCCCCGTTAGCAAACAGGGCGCGGAGCGAGGGTGGACACGGTCAACTATGCGCGAAGGTAAAGGCGTTGGCACAAAGAGATAAGCGGTGAAAATATTTCTCTCCTCCCAAAATCGTGCCCTTTACACTGTTCACCTCTTGGTATCTATAGGGAATACCAATGGGTGCTGGCATAATTACAATAGGGTACAAAAAGATTCCCCTGCACCACATAGGCAGAAAGGGCAATGCCGTAAATATACAGCAAAGCGGAAACCCTAATCGGTACTCCTCCTGTCCGCCGCCACCTTGCTCCGTCTGCCTTCAACGGAGAACAAAGGAAAGCGGACCTTCGCCTTCGCCGGTCCTTGGGTCAGCATCCCCTCGCCACTTGCCAAGCTTGACGCCTCAACGACAAGCTTCGGAACCTACGAAGGTTACTTATTACGTGTTCGGAGCGCCTTTACCTACGAGAAACAAAGCGAACTCCGAGGGTTGGATTTGCATCCGAAGGTTAGGCTATCGAAGGTTAAGGCGAACGACCCAGAAGAGCCCTACTACTATCGGGAGGGCGAGGCTTTGTGAGGGCGCGCGGGTCGCGCGGAGGTCCTTTTTTCTGCTCGGCCCACGCGGCGCCACTGCCGAGGGTCCCTACTCCCACAGTAGCCCCTCGTTGCCTTGGATCTAATGAACAGTATTTAGGCCCAAGCAGCGCTCTTGGACGGGAAAAGTAAAGAGACCCTTGGTAGAGACGCCCGCGACTGCTTTGGGCTGGGCCGTTGCAGTGTTTGTTTGTATTGTTGAAGCCTGTTTTGTTTTTTGCGCCGTGCTTTTCGGTCGTCGTGCCGATTTTGTCGGGTGGGGGTGTCCGCCTCATGGCCTATAAATAGGAGGGGTTGGTGGGGGGATTGAGTCGTGCCTTCATTTGCTCTAGCCACCCTGCTGCTGCTCACTTTCTTTCTTTCTGCGAAGGTTGGTTTTTGTCTAGATTTCGAAGGTTGTGAGTTTGGTGCTCTTCGAAGGTTTTGGCTTGAGAGATGGCTAGGTCTAAGCAGACGGCTCAAGTTGTTTCTCCCTCCGCTACAGATGAGGGGGTGACCTTTGAGTTTGGGCTAAGCCGCGTTTGTAGCTCTGATTTAGCTGCATATGTTAAGCGAGGGTAGGATCGATGAGGGGAAGGCGAGGACCAGTGCTGGGAAACTGTGCCAAAGCCTGATGTAGACGAGGTTGTTGTTTTTGAGGAATTTTTCGAGGCTGGGCTGCGCTTCCCTGTTGATTCCTTTGTGACAGCTGTTCTTCAGAGGTTCAACCTGAAGTTCCATCAGCTTACACCCTCGTGCTTTACAAAGATGTCAGTGTATGTTTGGGCATGCCGCTCGCAAGGTATTGTTCCACAGGTCGAGGGTTTCATTCGGACGCATCGTGTGCACATGCAACCTCGCAAGATAACGGACCGCAAGGGTAACACCAGTCTGGGTCAGTTTGTTGTGTATACTTTTTGTCACCGCGCTGGGTCGGAGTTGCCGGTGCAGGCTCAGAAAAATAAGTGGGCCAGCGGGTGGCAAGAATTCTGGTTTTACTATAAGCTTGATGGAGTGTCCGAGCTTTGTGGCGAGCTCCCGCCTCTTGGCGACGTGAGTGCCGAAGCTCAGATGAGCCCCGAGGCGCACGCCGCGGTTGTCTGTCTGAGGGTGGTCGCGCGTTCTCAGTGCGCTCGCGATTTGGTCGAGGAGTACTACTGCGCTAATGCGTGGCCCCTCAGTCGGAAACAGGCTTGGTTTCCTGTAGAGGAGGACTCGAGGTACGAGGGTCGTGGATTTAAGAAGCCGAAGCTTGATTTGGGCAAGATTTGGGAGAGGGTTTTAAAGAAGTTTCTGAGGCGTCAAGATGGAGTTGACGCCATTTATAAGCGCGTTCAGCTGAGGGCTGAAAATCTCGTTGGGAAATTGTCTACCCTTGAGGCTAAAGCTATCCACAGCTCGGTGGGAAGCGGGGGTCGTGTTAACAGAGTTTTTGACATGCTTGGGATTCAGTATGCCGATTGGCCTGCTCCGTCGAGCGAGGATGCGCCAAAGAAGAGGAAGCGAGTTTCTGCGGAGGAGAGAGGTAATGTTTCACGGCCGAAGAGAGGTCGCGGCCGGGTGAAGGCACTTGCGACGAAGGTCGCAGTAGGCTTTGATGCTACCGGCACTTCCTCATCCTCGGCCATTGCCTCGAGCGGCCGAGGTGCTGGTAAGATTGGAGGACGGGTACCCCGCGTGGGCGGCATTGGTGCTTTGATCCAGATCTCGGATGACGAAGGTGTCTCCGATGATGATGAGAAAGAAGAGAAGGAAGAGGAAAAAAGAGGGGGGTACTGAAGAGGACTCATCCGACGAGGATAGTGATACGTCAAGTAGCGAAGGTAACTCCGATGAAGACGTATCCATCGAGGACGCTCGAGGAAAGGAATAGCCTCGTCCAGTGTTGGTGCTGCGGCTGCGCGAAGCATTGATGACATCATACGGGACTTTGAGCCAGAGAGTCCTCCGCGAGGGTCGTTCCCGATTTTGCTGGCTCGCACATTTGGGTCGATGGTTTTGAGTTTAAGGGTGACCTCGAATCGGACCGGACCCCGGGGAAGAGGCCGTATGGCGAGGCTAGCCGGTCAAGTCTTCCTTATTATGCGAAGAAACTTGGAGTTTCGATCCGGCGACCGAGCTTTTCACGAGTCCGGACCTTCGAGAGTGTCACTTGCAGTGTGCTCCGGAGGAAAGACGCTTTCTGGGTCGGGTGTTTAACCGTGTCTGTGTGCCAGAAGCGGAGCTTCGGCTGGCCAACGAGCCCTTGGAGAGACTTCATGATGATATTGACGTCAAAGTGGCTGAGCTGATGCTCCTCAGCCGGTCGGCGCGCCGGAGGGCAAGTTACACTCTCCACTATCTGAATGACCGGTTGAGTGACGCGGAGAAAGCTAATAAAGAGCTTCGCCAGAGTTTGGAAAACAAAGAGATTGAGCTCAAAGCTGCTTTGGAGAAGGTTAAGAAATCGCGAGAGGAAGCACAAGAGGTTGCGAATAGCAACGCGGAGCTCCTGGCTGCTAGCCGGCAAAAGGACAAGGATTTGTTGGCTGCGAACAAGCGCATAGAAGAACTGTCCACGGAGCTGGCTACCCAAGCCGAGGCTTGGTGGGAAAGCATGGGAGGGTTAAAAATAAGATAGATACATGCTTGACCGAAGTCGGAGGTTCTGCCGGGGAACCGCTGCCTGCAACTAACGCAGAGGCCTTTGAAGGTTGGCTGAGTAACGAGCTGGACGTCTTTAGCTCGTTGGTTGGCAACGCAGCCGACTTTGGTGGCTATGCCGGGGCTTTGGCGATGGCCAGCACGCTTCGTCTTGCGGATTGCGAGCACCTTCGCAAAGTCAAAAGGTCCAAACCATGCTTTTCCGTCGGTTGACGAGGTGCGCCGGATGAAGGCTGATGACGCAACGTTCGGAACTGTGCGATGCGATTGCTTCGCAAGTTTTGGATTGCTGGTGGCGGCCGAGCTCTTGCCTTTGAAGAAGCTGTCGAGGCTACTCGTCAGGTTAGTTAGTTAGTTTTTTTTTAATTGTGGTTTTTGGGGTTTGTTATGGTGATGAAGGGTTTGGTGTTTGATTTTGGATGTTTTGTCGTTTATTTTTCCCTTGCAGGCTCGGAAGGACGCGATGCCCTCGCCGCCGGCGATGGTTGATGCTGGTGGTAGCTTCGAAGCCATTCCTGTGCCCAGCATTGTGGAGGTTGCGCCTGTCGAGGCTGAAGCCTTGGCTGAGAACGCTCCGAGCACTGAAGAAGCTGTTGTAGAAGCGGTGGCAACGGAAAGGGCTCCTGCTAAAGGCTCGGGTGCTGCCATTGGCGGAGGTCTGGATGCTACCGTCGATGAAGCTGTGGCTGAGGAGCGCGGTGAGGCCGGGCAGGTGTGAACTTAGGGTTGCTTGGGCAAGAGGGTCATTTTGTCAAGGGTGCGGAGGTTGTAAAAACTTAATGACGCTGTGACACTTTCCTATTTTGTGTAAATGCAGGTTCCTGACGGAACCATGCTAGAAGTGTTTGATGTGACGTCACTGACGCTTAATTATCAAGATACTTTTATAACTGGTGAATCGTGGGCTCGTGCTAAGCTAAAACATCCTTCGCTAGCCTTCGAGCGTTTTTGGTGGTCGAAAGTGCGAAGGTACGATTTAAGAAACAGCCGGTGGAGTCGTTTTTGGCGTGAAGCGGACTATACTGATCGACAAGCTACCCGTCAATTGTTTGGTTCTTGTTCGTCCTCGCAAGCTGGTATTGATGACGATATTGATGAGAACACAGCCTTGGATTACTTGTTTGGGCGAACCAAACTAGATTTAGGTTCGGATGGATCACTGGTGGTTCCAAAGGAGGAACCTTCGGAGGTTAGTGATGTAGGCCGTACATATATGTATCGGGCGAGGGTTTTGTCTGGGGAGCTGCCAATTGTTCCGGCAGCTCCTTTGTTGTGGGGACCCATCGTTGCGGTGGAGCCAGAGTTCGAGGAGGGTAGCGAGGTCTCTGGTGATTTGATGTTAATTGAAGGGAGCCATGGTTCCTTGTAATTTTTTGTAATTTTTCCTGGTTTGTCTGTCGTTGTGAAGTTATTTTTGTAAATGAACGGGAACACTGTATGTTTGTTTTGTGTCATTGCGATTCGTTTGTGTAATTTGGTTGATGGATTTTTGTCGTTATCGGATATTGACGAGGCTCGTTGGCTGTCCGGCTCTGCGTTGTTTTGTTGTGTGTAATGTTTAGCTCAGAAAGGAACGACGCCGCCTTTTTTTTTAAGCGAGGCTCGTTTTTTTTGCGTTGAGAGTTTTAAGAAAACAGCGACACCCCCTTTTATTTTTAGCGAGGCTCGCTTTTGCGTTGAGAGATGTTTTAGAAGATAAAACAGCGACGCCCTCTTTTCTTTTTAGCGAGGCTCGCTTTTGCGTTGAGAGGTGTTTTAGAAGATAAAACAGCGACGCCCCCCTTTCTTTTTAGCGAGGCTCGCTTTTGCGTTGAGAGATGTTTTAGAAGATAAAACAGCGACGCCCCCTTTTCTTTTTAGCGAGTCCGCTTTTTGCGTTGAGAGATGTTTTAGAAGATAAAAAGCGACGCCCCCCCTTTCTTTTTAGTGAGGCTCGCTTTTCGTTAAGGAAGCTGGACGTATGGTTTGTGTCTTGCCTTTTATTTTGGGTGTAGGTGGGAAAATGCGTTTTAAGTCCTGGCGTGCGTGTTTGGCGAGGGTACTCGACTCTTTGGTGCCCTTGTCTTGGGTGGAGGTGAAGTTTCCTTTTTACGAGCCCCTGGCGTGTTTTGCGAGGGTTCTCGATTTTTTGTACTTCGCGCCTCCCCTTATTTTGGTGGAGGTGAAGTTTGCTTTTTTGCGAGCCCCTGGCGTGTGTCCGCGAGGGTTCTCGACTTTTTGTACTTCGCGCCTCCCCTTATTTTGGGTGGAGGTGAAGTTTGCTTTTTACGAGCCCCTGACGTGTTTTGCGAGGGTTCTCGATTTTTTGTACTTCACGCCTCCCCTTATTTTAGGTGGAGGTGAAGTTTGCTTTGAAAAAAGTTTGTTTTTTGAAGCAATCTCCGAGGTTATCCTCGATTTAACGCTCTTGTAGAAGAGCTGCTTTTTCGATGTTTATTACTAAAAGCAATAATTTGGAGTTTTGCTGTTTCCGGGGATTCTAGCCTGTATTGATGGTTTGGATACTGCCTCGTTAAAAACCCTTACGCCCCTTCGTAAGGAAAAAGAGTGCAGCTCCTCTGTTTTTGTTACATGCATGGAAACGAAACAAGCAAGGTTGAAAAAACAGATTACATAATGCGAGGGCTCGCTAAGGCTCCGCTATGGGTAATATTTGCGAAGGTCGTCAATATTCCAAGTGTGAGGCAGGGTGTTCCCCTCGCTGTCGAGAGAGGTGAAATGATCCGGGACGATTGCATTCTACTATTAGGTATGGACCCGTCCACTTTGGCTGAAACTTCCCCGCCATGTTGGCGTTTTGCTTCCGAATTAGAACGAGGTCACCCTTCTTTAGTTCTTTGATTCTCACCCTTTTGTCTCTCCATTTTTTTGTCTCTTCTTGATACTTGCGAAGGTTGTGCACTGCGTTGCATCTTGTTTCTTCGAGTAAGTCTTTGTCAAGCAGTTGGCTTTGTTCGTTTTCTTCGATGGTTGTTCTGAGTGACCCATACTTGACTTCTTCTGGTAACACAGCTTCCTCGCCAAACAGGAGCTTGAAGGGTGTGAATTTGGTGGCTCTGCACTCCGAGGTG
>CM019822.1:48148813-48168446 GCA_009763385.1 Coix lacryma-jobi var. lacryma-jobi | reverse complement strand
AAAGAGTTCCCTTCTTGTTCAAAGCCCTCAGTTTTGAACTCAATCAAATACAGCTTGCCCTTAAACACAAAGACTCCCTTTTTGGGAATCTTTGAAGGCTCCTTACATAGCAGTTTGACCCTCACCATGCTGAAGAAGCTGTCAAACAAACCATGCCAATCAATTTCCACCATGATTCCAAGGCTTGAAGCAACCTCCCTCAGAGATCCCCAGTCCACCCACTTCGGAGGAATGCCCTTGATTTGGACCCACACTTCTATGAGACTGCCAATCGGCTCTGCTTCCCCATTCCATACACTTAAAGAACCCACTGCACCAGGTTTGTTCAGATCAAACACAGAAGCCTTCCCAATTACCAACTTCTCCACCTTTCTATCAGGAGGGAACCTCACTACATAACTGTATTCATCATATTTTCTTAGCTGCCAGTCCCACTTCTCATCAAACAGCTCTTTCAGATTGTCTACTAGTTCTTCCTCCGAAATGTCGCCTTGATCAATAGTTACCACACCCAAGTTATCCAACCCTTCCCAGTGCTTGAACCTATTCTCCCCCGACTCCACATTTACCAAGTAAAAACCCAGACCCTTGTTTGCACTCCCATAGTACTGAGCTGTGGTAGGTGTTTTCACCCACTCAGGGCAAAGATCAACTATATGCTCCACACTCTGGCAGATGAAACAGACCTTAGGCTTACTACAAGCTGAACTGAAGTAACCAATTAGACCACAGTTGAAACAGATCACCTGAATCTTCTTTTCCTGATCAGCCACAAAAGAGCTTTCACCCAAATCCTGAGATCCCACCCCTTTCACAGCATTGTGCTCCTTCACAGACTCCCTATTCTCTTGATTCTGACCCAAGTCCCGAGGATTCTCTTGAGTAATTGGGGCCTGCCTGTTCTGTGTTTGATTCCTCCCCTCCCTCTCCCCTGAGCACCACCACCCCTAGGACGAGGACCAAAACCAACAGGGGGATAGTTTTGTTGCATCGGAGCTTGAGGATGGAAGGGTTGGTTAGGGAAGAAACCATACGGCGGTGGCGGAGACTCCAAATGATTGAAGAAGTGTGGTGGAGGTTGGGGAGGGGGAAATTGGTTCCAGCCTCCCCACCCCACCGCTCCCAGTCCTCCTCCGGGCCGCGCGGCCGAGGACCGCGGCCTCTTCCTCTCCCCGCCATCGACTCCTTGACCACCTGAACAAAGCTCCGCTTCCGGCCTTCTCCCCAGATCGAGGTAGCAAAACTGAGCTTGGCTGGAGATTGATTCAAGGAATCCCCTTCACCTACCGGGAAGCAATCGGAGGGCTCGAAGGATTTCGAGGTCCACAGATCCTTCCTGATCCAAACGAGTCGCTCCCTTACCCCACCAGAAACCCTAGCTTCGCGCCGCGGCGGCCGCGAACTGGGAACAAACCAAAGTTGGCCCCAGAAGTCTTGGATTTCGTTGTCTTCACGCGCGGGTTTGAGGGTTTTGGAGTCGGGTTCAGACCTCGCCCGGCTCCACCATGCTTTTCGGCCTCCCACTTGCCTCGCTCTCCTCATCCCATGTCGCTCCCCATGCCTGAGGAGGCTGACTGCTTGGCCCCAGAAACGGACAGGACCAGCGCGAGGAGGCGAACCCTTCTCACGCATCGGCGAATCAGGGCTCCACACCATCGGCCGATGCCCGTCGCCTCTAGCCGCGGCGGGAGGCGTCGGCGGCGCCCGCAGGAACCCAGGCTGCAACTCAGACCATCTCCAAGTGTTTTGCATTTGAGGTTTGCATTTGAGTAATTTGTCAAAAAGCTTCAAGAGAACTATCCAACGGTTTTGCATTTTTACTTTGCAATTTGGGCAACTTGGCAAATGAGGGAGCAAACTTGGCAAAAATGTCAAGCCGTGGACGACTTTGCAAACCCCATCGCGCGAGCAAAGTCGCGCGCGAGGAAAGCGCGCGCACCTGGAGACCTTCTATTTTTATCCTTTGCCAAGTCCAAATGTCAATTCCCTTGGAGATGATCTATTTTTATCCTTTGCATTTTGTTATGGGAGTTTGCAAATACCAACAAATGCCAAGTCAATTTGCCAAAGCCCTTGGAGATGCTCTTAGAACGAAGTTGGGTCTCGACCCGTGTTAAAGTAATTTAAATCAAAACATTGTCAACTACAAAACTGTAGATCCCACTGGGTACTACAATTCTGATGTAAAGGTCATCTTTATTCGACTTCATACGCAAAATTTATTTTTTAAATAACTATAAAGTTTAAACTAAAATAGTTAGGGGTATTTTTATCACTTTTAACTTCTCACTCCTATCCACTTCAAGATAATATTATTTTAATAGCTATAGTGCCAAAGAGCTAATTACTGGAGTACTGTATAATTAAAGAGTATCATTTAGCAGAGACAACAAATACTAGCGTTAGAGAGTGTCCTAAAACAATTTTACTCTTTACGAATACAGTACGTATACCCCCTGGTGCCGGGTAAAAACCCCTACCGCTAGATCACGACGTATGGAAACACGTGCGGCGGCACACAGCCGCACAGGCACAGGCACAGGCTCTGTCACAGGCAGGCCAGAAGCGAGGAGCTCGTGTGGCGCTGACACGTCCCTATTTAAAACCTCACACACTCAGCCATAGCCATCCCCAACCCCCGGAAAGGAAAACCCATCGCACCAAATCCCCAACCCCAAACCCCCAATCCACACCCCATCCACTCCGGGCGGCCATGGCCTGCTCCTTCGCCGCCGCCGCCACCACCGTCTCTTCCGCGCCCACCACGGCCGCCAGGCTCCTCGCCGCTGCCCCGCTGTCCGTCTCCGTCGCCCGCTCTGCGGTCGCCACCGCCGCCAGGCCGCTCCGCCTCGCCGCCTCCAGATCCGCGCGGGCCACCAGACTCGTCGCCCGCGCTGGCGGCGTCGTAAGTTCTCCTCGCGTCTTGCCTCGCCTTACCGTACTACGGGTTTGCATCTCACCTCCTCCCCTCCTACTTTGCACTCACGGCTCTCGCCCTTGTGCCTGTGCTCTGTAGGATGACTTGCCGCTGGTCGGTAACAAGGCTCCAGACTTCGAGGCCGAGGCCGTGTTCGACCAGGAGTTCATCAACGTATGTGCACCTCTCTCTCTCTCCCCGAGCAATCTCGCGTGGTTTATGCTTGGGCAGCAGAACTCTGAAATGTTTCATCCTCTCAAATTGCTCCTAATACCTTTTTTTTTTTGTGGCTGGCGATGACATTCCTCTGTTTGCTTTTGCAGGTGAAGCTCTCTGATTACATCGGGAAGAAGTACGTCGTTCTGTTCTTCTACCCCTTGGATTTCACCTTCGTCTGCCCGACCGGTGAGGATAAAACAGTAGCATTAGTATTAAGAAGACAGGTTTGGAGTGGGTCTATGAGATTCTGATAAACTAACGCCAAATACTTGCAGAGATTACTGCCTTCAGTGACAGATACGAGGAATTTGAGAAGTTGAACACTGAGGTTCTTGGCGTCTCCATTGACAGTGTGGTACGATAGCATCTTTCAGTATAAATCAGTATGTCAATTGTTCTTAAGGATAAGTGAGTGTAGTTCACATCCGATGCCTCCACTGTTTGTATGGGGATTGTTCTCTCATTTGTCATATGTCGTAGTTAGCTCTTGAAGTACATTTCAGCTTTGATATGTACTAGCTCATAACGGAAATATAATTATTATGGTTGAACTGCTCCTATAATGATAAATTTACGTGCTACTGCTAGGTTATCTTGGAGCACAACTGCTGTACTTGTATGCATGGTTCTTGAGCATAGTCACATTATTTCTAAAATTAATTGTGGAAAGTATGTTTATGTGGAGTTAGAAAAAGTAGTTATACAAATACACAATATTCTATAACAGTAAGGTAGTGTTTCCTTTACACTTGCCCGTTTCAATTTTTGGCGAAGTAGTAGGACCACACATGCTGCTTTATTCTCATGGTGAAAGATATGTGATGCTCATTACCAATGTAACTATTAATACAATCCATTTACATGAACATAATAGCAATGATACTAGAGATGAGAATGGTCGGAAATGGTAGTACAATTCAGAATCTGAAAGTGATTGGTACTGGATTTTCCCTTTTTTATCAAAATAACCAATGAAAACAATGGTTGTGATAAAGTCACAAAATGCCAACTTTCATGTTTTGATAGAAACGGAAACAGTACGATAATACGGAAAACGATATTGGTCCGTACAGTATTTTCCCGTACCCGTCTTCACCTCTGAATGACATATCACTATCCAATATTCATTTTTGGATTTTTCTATTGGGACTAAGCACTAACGTTACTCTTTTAAAGCCTTAAATTTAACCTCTGTTTATCCAAAGAAAATGTATTCTTAGGTTCATAATCTTATTAAATTGATCGTTTCTGCTAGCTAAAGTACTCCCTCTATCCCAAATTACAAGTCATTCCAAGAATCTTGGAGAGTCAAACTTTTTCAACTTTGACCAAATTTATATAATAAAATAATAATATTTATGATATCAACTAAGTACAATTAGATTCTTCATTAGTTATATTTTCATAATATACATATTTGATGATATAAATCTTTGTATTTTTTTCTATAATTTTGGTCAAAATTAAAAAAGTTTGACTCTCCAAGATTCTTGGAATGCCTTGTAATTTGGGATGGAGGGAGTACTTTACAAATCTTTGGAGAACTGTATAGTCCCTCCATTTTTAAATATGCACCATTGACTTTTTACTATAATTTTGACCAACAATATTATTTAAGTACTTAGATAAGTAAAGTGAAAAACTAGATCTGTCATCAAAAGTCAAATATTTATAGAAGAGACAAATAGTCAAACAAATAAAAGAGTCAGAGTACTATGAAAAATGCCCTAATGACTTGTAGATTTCAAGTCTTTATACAGCTATGCTTTTATGATTTGTTATTACTCCCTCTGTTCCAAATTATAGGCCGTTTTGGTTTTTCTATATCTAGACATTACGTATCTAGGTGCATAGCAAAAGCTATGTACCTAAAAAAGCCAAAACAACCTATAATTTGGGACGGAGGGAATTCTTCTTTATATCATTGTATGTATGTGGTCAAAAGTAGAAATCTTGACATGTATAGATCTTTGGTTTTGGTTACTGTGATTTCATCATAATCATAACTGTTGTTAATTGCTTTAGTGTTTGTTTGGATGCAGTTCTCCCACCTTGCATGGGTGCAGACAGACAGGAAGTCTGGTGGGCTTGGTGATCTTAAATACCCACTTATTTCTGATGTCACCAAATCAATTTCAAAGGCCTTTGGTGTTCTGATCCCTAGCCAGGTTTGTTTTTTCAACCACTGGATATTCTTCTCCAGATTCTTCCCATTTGGAGTCTTTTTGTTTTCCGTAATATGTTTCTGTTTGTTGCTCAAATTTGAATGTTCTTTGGGCAGGGTGTTGCTCTAAGAGGACTGTTCATCATTGACAAGGAGGGAGTGATTCAGCACTCTACCATTAACAACCTTGCCATTGGTCGCAGCGTGGATGAGACCATGCGGACCCTTCAGGTATGTTCTATGTTGGTTGTGCACTTGTGCTACATTTCTGATAGGCAGTTGCTCTGGACACTGCACTTCAGAAATCAGAAGTTTTTTGTGCTGTTGATTAAAACCTAAAGTAAAAAGAATATGCACTTTTGTATTCATGGTGTTTGTGATACACAACTTGAACAAGATTCAACACCGATGTGCATTTTACATGGTTAATTGTTTTTTTGACAGCACATGGTTAATTGTTTATTAACACTTGACAGTGCAATATAGTTCTCCATTTGCAGAAACAAAATAAACTATTTCTAACCTTTAAAGCATACTCTAATCCAAATGTTTTAAAATTACAGAAGAGTTATTGAAAATATGACCTACTTCCTTTGGTGTTAGAGTACAAGGCCATTTTACTATAGTACTATACTAATATAACTGTCAAAAGTACTACACATACCACTTTTTATAGGGAAGCATATATGGAAGCTAGTGAGTCTCTTGATCTGGGATGACGTTATGTAGTTTCCCAATGAAAAAATAAGCATAATCCTAGGATTACAATAGTGGTACATCATTGGGCATTTTGCTGAGCTGGTTTACGCCCGACCCAGTTACATAGCTGCTTTTGCCATTTTATACAGTCCACCCGATCACAAATCGGAAGAATATTGAAGTCTGACATCTCATTTCAATGTTTCACCAGGCATTGCAGTACGTCCAGGAGAACCCAGACGAGGTGTGCCCGGCTGGATGGAAACCAGGGGAGAGGTCGATGAAGCCCGACCCCAAGGGAAGCAAAGAGTACTTCGCGGCCATCTAGACTTGCCGTCATTGAGAAGCTTTTGCTACTCTATCATGGTGCCCGTGAAGTGCCCCAGCGGTAGGTCCTTGTGGAGTTTTGCGGAGCTCACGTTTTGATATGGATCTGTGCCTTGAACCGAGTGTAGTAGCCCCTGTGCTGTTGTGCATCCCCATTGAGTGCTGTTCGTTGCCACCTTGTTTATTTTTTCACCTGATGAATAAGGTTCATCTTGCACGTGATTGAGAGCTCACGCTTCCGGTGTACGGAGTAGTTTGTTGGGCTTCTGTTTGTAGCATTGCCTGCTTAGCACAGGGGCCTTTTCTAATCTATATATGTGGGCAACTACAACGTGCTTTCTCAGCCCTCAACTTGTGATGAAGTCCGTTTTTCTTCCTCAACTTTAAAACCGGATAAACATCCCCCCTCAACTTTTGAAAACCCCCCTCAACTTTTGAAACCATGAACTGGTTTTGGACGGTGGTTTTGCTACATTAATAGTGGTTGTCTTATTTATTTTATTTTTGTCGATTTTTTGAAAAATCATAGTAAATTATAGAAAAATCATAAAATAGAAAATCCAATTTCGTTGGACTCCACATGATTATTATATAGTGAATATATAATATGGTATACTTTAGTACAAAATTTTTGTTGTAGCTTTAGATTTATGCTTTCAAACTAAAAAAAATTATAACTAAGTTATACATGATCCAATGAGTATAAATTTTTCAATAAATTTGAAGCATATAATAATTAGTCCACCATAAAAATTTGACCATAATTAGACCATAGAAACTACAGTTATGAATTACTACAATTAATTTCATACAATAACATGTTTTCTATAACTATTTAGAATAATTTATAGCTACAGTTTCTATAGTCCGATTGTGGTCAAATTTTTATGGTGGGCTAATTATGGTATGCTTCAAATGTAGTAAAAAATTTATACTCATTAAATCATGTATAACTTAGTTATAAATTTATTTTAATTACAAAAAACATAGATCTAAAGCTATAACAAAAAAAATGTACTAAAGTATACCATATTATATGTACACTGTATAGATCTACTCATGCGGAGTCAAAAAAAAATTAGATTTTCTATTTTATTATTTTCTGTGATTTATATGATTTTTTAAAGATTCAACAAAAGTAAATAAAAAAAAGATAAAGATAAAACCACCGTTACTATAGCAAACCAATGTTACTGTAGCAAAATCACTGTCCAAACCCGGTCAGGGATGTAAAATACACGGTTTCAAAAGTTGAGGAAGGTTGCTTGTCCGGTGTTGAAATTAAAAGAGGAAAAATAGACTTTCTTAAAAGTTAAGAGAGGAAACTGAATTTTTTCCTCCCCAGGCTGGTATGCACAAACGCAAGACCCACCCACCAGTGGCCCATAACTGAAAGCTCCCTCTTGCTGTTTTCCAGGGCCGTAAGGCCTATTGCCATTGCGGACTTGGGCTGCGTTCATCCAGGATCTACAATCTGGATCTTATTCCCTGTTGTAGTGTTGTTCAACATCGCCGTCCGGATGCAGAGTGTTTTTGGAGTTTAGAAAAGTATATACTCTCTCCATTCCAAATTATAAGTTATTTTAAAAATCTTGAAGAATTAAAGTTTTTAAGTTTAGTTAAAATTATAGAGAAATATAAAAAATTATGACATCAAATAGATGAATTATGAAAATATAACTAATAAAGAATTTAATGATACTTAGTATCGTAAATGTTATTATTTTATTATATAAAATTTGGTTTTGATTCTATAAGATTTCCAGAATGACTTATAATTTAAGATGAATGGAGTATAATATAAGTCTGTTAAGAGTAACTCGAGGAGGGGCATCTAAGAGCACGTGTCGTATAGTGCACGCCCTTGCACCGGCGCTCGCATGCAGTTTATGCTTTTTTCGCCACGGTGTGGTCTCACAGGGCGCTTGGGTTTGCGTCCGCTGCCAAGTTAAGCGGCCGGTGCTTGTTACTCCCTTTATTATCTTTTTTTAGGCTAGTCACAGTCAATTGTCACTAAAATTGTTTATGATATGATAATCTATTTAATGCAAATAAAATTTTAATGAATCTCTCACTGAGATTGACCTTAAGCATGAGCGTAGAAATCATAGATACTTAATCCATCCAAAATTATAAGATGTTTTGATTTTTTTGACATCAAATTTCACTCGTCTATAGGGTGTTCGTTTTCCCAGCAAAAATTTTATCTTTGTCACATCGAATTTTGCGGTTCTAATTTAGTCTATTAAAAATAGAGTAATTAAAAAAAACCAATTTGTCAGTCGAAGGCTAATTCGCGAGATGAATCTATTAAATTTAGTTAGTTCATGATTTGACAATATAGTGTTATAATAAACATTTGCTAATAACAAATTAATGTACCTTAATAGATTTGTTTTGTTAATTAGCATATGGCGGTGTAATTAGTTTTATAATTAATTTGTTTTTAATAGAATAAATTAGTACCAGAACATCCGATATGATAGACTATTTTTTTTTTGCCAAGAAACGAACACCTATTCAAAATTTTGTGTAAAATATCACTTCTTTTGTCTAGCTTTGTTTATTAATAAAAGTTCTTTAAGAATAACTTAAATTTGCATAATTTTTTGAATAAGACATGTGGTCAAACGTGTATAATTTAAAATGGAGTGAGTACCAAGGAGCGAAGAGAAACTGAGAAAGTGACTAGAGAATTTAATGTGACGTTGAGTGCCAGACTAATGTGGTTCTTCGTTTACCGCTTGGATCATTTCGATTGAATGAGGTCACATTCAGTTCGCGAAACGTCCCCAAATATTTTGGGCAGTACTCGTTTTAGACGCATACATGGAGCATTAAATGTAGATAAAAAAAAATAACTAATTATACTTTTAGTCTGCTCATGTCGAGACGAATCTTTTGAGTCTGAGTTTGGACAAAGTTTGTCAAATAACAACGAAAGTGCTACAGTAACTTTTTGCCAAATATTTCGCGAACTGAACAAGGCCTGAGTTTACTTTATATGCATGCATGCACGCGGAGTGAATAAGCATGAACCGATATGGGCAGCTCATTGCAAGTCATCTAGTAGCTCTAAGTTAATGTTTTCAATAATATTAACTCTTAGCAATAGTTCATAGTATAATAATTAGGTCCACATTACATTCACACATGATCTTGAAATATGTGTATGAGTCTAGTTCTTCTCTTTCTTCTAGTATTAAAATAGAGCTACTCCATTGGTGGCCCTAACGGCAGTTCTTTTGGCAACTACGGTTGCCCTAACAACGGTTCATTTAAGCTAGCCTCTGCGGTTGCCCTAGCAGTACCTTATAAGCTAGCCACTGTGGTTGCCCTAACAATGGTTCTTTTGGCAACCGGTCAAGTATTCCAATGTCGACCCGTCCTATATTGTATCAAAAGTGAGAAATTGACAGACGCCGTATAAAAGATAACGGAGAGTATATGGAAATTAACGTCTACAACCTAATATTAGCACTGAAAACTAATTTCTTCCATTGGTGGATCTGAAGTTGGTAGACCCGGAGGTGTTTGACTTGAAAAAGTGGGAATTGAGCTGTTTTTTTTTTAAAAAAAAATCTGAGGCTGCAGATCGATCTCCCTACTGATATAGGCCCTAAAACAGTAGTAATATTTTTTCAAAACACTTTGGTGTTTATAACACGCACACACCCACCCGAGCTCTCCTACAGGCCGGCTACCACTACTGGAAACGGCTGCTTTGCCGAGTGTCTCTAGCACTCGGCAAAGACCATCTGGCACTCGGCGAAGCCTATGCCGAGAGCAGCCCTCGGCATAGAGCTCTCGGCAAAAAACCTCACGGCAAAGGATCCTTTGCCGAGGGCCATTTATCGGGCTCTCGGCAAACCTTTTACTGAGGGTCCCGACCGGCTCTCGGCAAAGAAAAGTGGCCGTTAACGGCGGTCCCTATTGACGGTAGGTTTGCCGAGGGCTAACCGGACTCTTGGCAAAGGCGTCACGTTTGCCGAGAGCCGGACTCTCGGCAAAGCTGTAAATTTTTTTATTATTATTTTCCTGTGCCGAGGGTTATCCGGGGTCAGCTCTCGGCAAAGAAATTTCGAATATTTTTTTTGGACCTCTTCGCCGAGGGCTAGCTCAGCCGGCTCTCGGCAAACCCTTAGAAATTCGTTTCAGTCTCCCCAGCTTTGCTGAGGGCTATGACCAAAGCCCTCGGCAAAGCTGGGGAAATGGCTTTCTGGTTCAGCTTTGCCGAGGGTTATGGTCATAGCCCTCGGCAAAGGGCCTCTTTGCCAAGAGCAACCCTCGGCAAACACGCTAATTTTTGTTTTTTTATTTCTGTTTTTCCTTTTCTCCGACACTATCAAACATATATATATCACATTCATCACATATCACATATATATCATATTTCACGTCACAGAACATATATATATATATCATGATAGTTCACATCACATCACATAGTTCAATAACATATATGTCCTCAAATCACATAGTTCACATCACAGTTCAACAACATGAAACTTCAGTGACACACGAGGATAGTCCAAAGTTAACTAGTACAGAACAGGCCTATTGCCCCGGGCCATTTTGGCCTTTAGCCCCGGACATGGAGCCGGGGCTAAGGAATCGGGACTAAAGCCCCGACCTTTAGCCCCGGTTCCATGGCCCGGGGCTAATGGAGGGACCTTTAGCCCCGGTTGGTAACACCAACCGGGACTAAAGAGGCCAGCCACGGTGGCCCGGCTGGAGGCCCCTTTAGTCCCGGTTGGTGTTACCAACCGGGACTAAAGGGGCCTCCAGCCGGGCAAACCGTTGCTGGCCTCTTTAGTCCCGGTTGGTGTTACCAACCGGGGCTAAAGGTCCATCTGCTTTTTTCTTTTTTCTTTTTCTGTTCTTTTCAATTGGTTATTGTTTTTGGTTTTACAATTACATTAGGTTTTCTAATACGTATTCTTCGCTGCTAATATATTCTATTATATTAGGCCAGTTTCAAATACACGTATTATTCTTCGCTGCTAATAAATATATATAAACACATAAAATTTACAATTACACACAAATGAAATATGAAACTATACATATATATATATATATTATAGAGCTAGCTATACACACATATGTACATAAAATATACAACATTATCCATCATGCATGCTTAACTTGATATTTACACACAAATATAATACCGTTCCTAACTTAGAGGTCATACAAGTGTTCATCTTGGTTTGGCTTCATTGGTTCGTCTTTATTAAACCAATACTCGGTGCCAGACTTAAGGACATGGTCATTAAGGAAGCCCGCGATGGTCTCTTGAATTGCTTTGAGGCGGACCTTATCCATCACCTGGTTCTTCAACCATGTCTCCTTCAATTTGGATTAAAATAAAAAGAAAGTATTAACATACATAATATTTATGTAATAGCAACAAAAAATAAAATAAATTTATTTACATGTTACGTACTTGCTGACTCTGTAAAGGAGTTCTTTTTTCATACACCGTCAGAAACTCGCAAACATAGTACCCACATAAATTGTTTCCCGGTGACTGCCGTAGAACCCACTGTACAATATGTAAAAAGAGTACTCTCGGTTGAGCGTGCGTCTGCTGAGTGATGCTAATTAAGGTAAAGAGGCGGGGAGGTACTCTACAACTTACATTTAGGAGTAGAGGATCAGGAAGTTGCGCTTTCAGATCCGGACGGTGTTTCTGAACAAACCAAGTCCAAACCCTTCACAATAATTGGAACGTTAATTAACTATTGCAGAGTTAAAGAGCTATAGCAAGAATCAATATTTAAATATCACATTACCCTCGGATAATATTAATCATATCTTGGTAATCTTCTTGTGGTTTTCTCAGAGAGTCATAGATTAGCAAACGACTCTCGTGGAGATCGATCACCATTAGAATCCAGTGAAAACTGCATTTATGTTTATATAGTCAACACATATATATATCTTTATGTCAACCTATAATAAAATGTGCATATGATAACAAAACTCACCTAAAGTTGTAGGGGAATAGTATATATCTTTTGTCCCTTTGGTTTACCAAGAACCTCCGCAAATTACTCTCTGTTTGAGTTTTCCATGCATCCGAGTGAGTATTGCTTGGGTGCTTGAAGATGATATATGGATCGATGAAACCAATCTCCTTGTCATTTTTATGCCTTAGTTGTCTCATCATGTTTCTGCACATGTTTACAAACACTTGCTAGCAGTGTGAGGATAATTACTTATACATATACATAAGCTAAAGTGAGATTATTAAAGGAAACAATCACTTACAGGCAAAAGCAGCTGACGAGAGATTTGTCGAGAGCGTCCATGTGGCAGAGCTGATGTAACTCATTAAACTGAACATATATGATGTCATCACCACGGAAGTAATCATGGTCTCTAATTCTGACGCAAATGTAGTCATCAGCTTTTCTGCCACACGCCGTAAGGTACCACTGATTTAGCAAGTGCATCTGTGTACCAAGATCCCTCAGGGCCGCTGGGTTGTATAGACTTTGGCCATATACATATGCCCTCTGCCATTTATCAACTTCTGGAGCACTTTTGATGCCTGCTTCTCCGAGTATGTTTTCCACATTCAAACCAGTTTCCTCGAAAAATGCGAGCAGTTGCGCAGGATCAACATCTCCATATGCTCGTTGTATGATTTCCATGTTTGTACCGTATTCATTATCAACAACTAGATCTGGCACTGATTGCTTCTCTTGTTCCCCGAGCTGTGGGACACCCTTTCCTGCTCTCTTCTTTGCCTTCTTGGCCTCCTCAAGTGATTTGCTAAGTGTGCGATCATAGTCTGATTTTGGCGAAGCCTTACGGGCAGCACGTACCTTTTTTTGGTGAGCGTCCACAGTTTGCCTTAGTTTTTCAGGACGAACAAAAAGGTACGGCTTCTCCGGGTTTCGCTTTGCTCGACCACTAGCAATGGCAGCTTCGAAGAACTTGTTACAGTCTTTTTGCACTGCAGCGTCAGTCTCCTCCTCGGTCATGTCATATGCAAGTTTTGTCATCTTGGGAGCTGGTTTTCTCACAGGTGCTTTCTTCTTCGGAGGTGGTGGGGCTGACGCCTTTGTTTGTGTGACAGGCCTCTTCTTTGTTGGCGGTGGAGGTGTTGGAACCCGCCGTGGAGATGGGGCAGGTGGCGGTGTCGGAGCCCGCTTTGGAGGAGATGGTTGGGTCGGTGGCGGTGTTGGATCTCGTCGTGGAGGAGATGGGGCCGGTGGCGGCGTTGGATCACGCCGTGGGGGAGATGGGGCCGGTGGCGGTGTTGGATCCCGTCGTGGAGGAGATGGGGCCGGTGGCGGTGATGGATCCCGTCGTATTTGATCTTGATCATCATCGTCCGCAACACTGTGATCATGTGGTGAATGTAGAATTGGACTTAGGTTGGGGGATGTCCTGCTGCGAAAACAACATGGTATGAGTATCCATTTATACTATTAGCTCACCAATACTATTAAGTTTCATTCACTAATTTCATACACACCTAGGGATAGGTTGTTGAGGAGGAGGAGGTGATACGCCAGGAATTATGATATAGCGCTTGCGCCAACATATGAATGTCTTCTCCGCTTCTCCTAATGTATTCTCGCCATCACCTCCTTTAATGTCAAGTTCGACATTCTCGTAACCTTTTACCACCCTGTCCACCGAGACGCTAGCATATCCAGGAGGTATTATTGCTCCATGACTTCTTGGTGTCTTCGTAGGATCGATAGGAGATACAACACCTATAGCCACCATGACTGTGGTATTCCCCTGTGGAATGTGCAGTTCACATGTCGTGAGAGGCTCGGTGATGTCGTCCACAGGAAAGCGCAGTGCTGCGTCTGGGACCTCTGTGGAAGCGCAACTGCTTTTCATTTGCTCAGGGGGGCTGATGTTGACTCCCGGCTCTGATGCAGATTGCCTTTGCATTGCTAACTGCACTTGCCTTTTTATTTCCTCGTTCATTCTGCCTTCAAGTGCTTTTTCTCGCTCAACTGCTTCAAGAGCCGCGGCCTGTGACTGAATAACCATTTCTTCTAACCGGCGCATGCGCTGTGCCTCCTCCTCCTTCTTTCTCGCGCGGCTTCTATAGGTCTCTTTGTCCTGAGGGAAGGCATGTACCCATGACAGCTCCCCATAGCCTCTGGTTCTCCCACCATGTTCAAGATTCTCCAGGGCGTATGTCAGCTCGTCCTTGTCTCTGTTCGGCTGCCACCTGCCACTGGCAGCCATTTCTCTAGCATAAACAAATCTTTCTGCTGCTCTTTGGAGTTTTTCGCCATAGTGTACCCTTCCTGTTTGTTGGTCCAGGCTTCCTCCATGACCAAAAAACCAATACTTGGCGCGCTCAGGCCAGTTTATCGATTCTGGTTCAATGCCCTTGGCTTGCAACTCTCGTTCCATTCTTTCCCATTTAGGAATGGCACTCTTATAGCCACCTGATCCCAAGTGATGGTGGTATTGTTTTTGTCGGGCATTCTGCTGGTTCCTTCTGATCCGTGCCTCACTCTCTTCTGATTTCTTGAATTCTACAAACTCATCCCAAAATGGCCTCAACTTGACGTAGGCCTTAGTGTTGAAATCCGGAGTTTGGTCCTTCTTGATAAATTTGTTGTATAAGTTCTTCTTCCAGCCCTGGAATAGTGTTGCCATTTTCTTCATAGCCCAGTCCCGAACTCTGGCCTTCAAATTTATATCTTCTGTTTCAAGTGTGAAATGTGCAAGGACCTCTTGCCAAACCAGTTCCTTATCAAGATCAGAGACAAAACTTATATCAGGAGCACTTGCCTTTTTCTTCCATTCACGAGCACTTATCGGGATCTTATCCCTTACAAGGCACCCACAGTGGGCAACAAATCTCTGTGCATGTTCTCCAAGTACTTGGCCTGTTTCCTCGTTGAATTCTGAGATAATGTACCGGCCCTCCAACGGCTTCTTCGGACCTCGTACGGTCCTACTCTTCCCGGTAGTCGTTGTCGATCCGGAGGGCTACATATGTAGGAACAGTAGATTATAAATACATTTATAAATAATTTAGAATTTCATGTGCACATAGAGATTATTGTAGGTATATACCTCGCCAGTATTTTCTTGCATTATTTCTTCATAATCGGCAAAGTATTGACTGCCGTCATCTACTTCTTGATTATTGTTATCATCACCTGCTAAATTTTGATTAGCGCCGCTGTTGATTAATTCATACATTTCCTCCTCCATGTTGTCAACTGGGTCGGCCATTTCTGCGAATGACATGGAGGATAATAAACACCATATTTTTGCAACTAACGTGCATAGAGTTTCGGGTTTTGGGTTTCGGGTTTAGGGTTTTACGGTTTGGGGTTTAGGGTTTAGTGTTTTGGGTTTGGGGATTAGGGTTAGGGGTTTGGTGTTTAGGGTTTAGTGTTAGGGGTTTTGGGTTTGAGGTTTAGTGTTTAGGGTTTGGGGTTTAGGGTTTAGGGTTAGGGGTTTTCGGGTTTAGGGTTTGGGGTTTAGGGTTTAGGGTTTAGTGTTAGGGGTTTAGGGTTTGGGGTTTAGGGTTTAGGGTTTAGGGTTTGGGGTTTAGGTTTAGGGGTTAGGGGTTTAGTGTTTGGGGTTTGGGGTTTAGGGTTTCGGGTTTAGTGTTTGTGGTTTCGGGTTTGGGGTTTAGGGTTAGGGGTTTGGGGTTCAGGGTTTAGGGGTTTGGGGTTTAGTGTTTGGGGTTTCGGGTTTGGGGTTTAGGGTTTCGGGCTTAGTGTTTGGGGTTTCGGGTTTGGTGTTTAGGGTTTCGGGCTTAGTGTTTGGGGTTTCGAGTTTGGGGTTCAGGTTTAGGGGTTTGGGGTTAGTGTTTGGGGTTTGGGGTTTAGGGTTTCGGGTTTAGTGTTTGTGGTTTCGGGTTTGGGGTTTAGGGTTAGGGGTTGGGGTTCAGGGTTTGTGGTTCAGGGTTTAGGGTCGGGGTTTAGTGTTTGGGGTTTAGGGTTTGGGGTTTAGGGTTTCGGGCTTAGTGTTTGGGGTTTCGGGTTTGGGGTTTAGGTTTAGGGGTTTGGGGTTTAGTGTTTGGGGTTTGGGGGTTTAGGGTTTAGGGTTTCGGGTTTAGTGTTTGTGGTTCGGGTTTGGGGTTTAGGGTTAGGGGTTTGGGGTTCAGGGTTTGGGGTCGGGGTTTAGTGTTTGGGGTTTCGGGTTTGGGGTTTAGGGTTTCGGGTCTAGGTTTTGACAACATTAAAAATAACGTATATTCATAAAGACCATATTCATAAAAATAATACTATGGACATAAACATATGTAAGTGATTATTCCATAAACATATACATGACCGATTTAAGTAAATGTTTACATATCATATCTAAGTGAACAAAAAAAATATATATCTAAGTGATTTTTCCATCAACATATATATGTAAATATATCTAAGTGAACCAAAATATATCTAAGTCATTATTCCTCCTCCATCTATCACATAGGACACACCGTTGACGAGAGGACGACGACGGACGGCGGCGAGGATGACGTCGCGGTGAGGACGACGTACGACCGACAGCGGCGAGGATGACGTCGCGGTGAGGATGACGTCGCGGCGAGGATGACGACGCGGTGAGGATGGCGGCGACGGACTACATGTGTAAACATACTATTTTGTTAGGGTAAAAACATTTTCTATACATATTTTCTATAAATATATATTCATTTTTCTATGAACATATATAAATGTCCAAAGGAACACATGATTCATTCTTTTTTCTTTTTCTTTTTCTTATTCTTTTTCTATACACTGCACACACACGGCGAGCAGACCGGCCGGCGAGCACCACCACGGCGAGCAGACCGGCCGGCGAGCACACGCACACACAACACACGCACACACCGGCGAGCACCACCACGGCGAGGACGACGGCGCGCGGCGAACGGCGAGCACCACGACGAGGACGACGGCGCCGGCGAGCACCACGGCGAGGACGGCAGCGGCGCGCGGCGAACGGCGAGGACGAGGCGCGCGGCGGCGCGCCCGCGCGAGAGGAGACGCGGCGAGGGCCGAAGATCGACGGAGGGAGGAGGGCGGCGCGGGAGAGGACGACGGGGAGGCGGACGTCGGCGAGAGAGCTCGAGGAGGACGACGGAGGGAGGAGGCGGCGGCGTGGGAGGCGGCGGCTCGGGCGTCTGACGTCGATCTGAGGAAGGAGGGCACTGTGCCCTATATAGGCGGGGAGGCTTTAGTCCCGGGCCGTGGCACCGCCCGAGACTAAAACACCTTTAGTCCCGGGGCGTAAGCCCACCCGGGACTAAAGGGGGGGACTTTTAGTCCCGGGTGGTGTTACGGCCCGGGACTAACACCTTTAGTCCGGGGCGTAAGCCCACCCGGGACTAAAGGGGGGACTTTTAGTCCCGGGTGGTGTTACGGCCCGGGACTAAAGGTACCTTTAGTCTCGGGTGGTGCTACGGCCCGGGACTAAAGGGTCTTCTCCCGCCTTTATTTTTGGGTTTTCTGTGTTTTGGGTTTTGAATTAGGTTTTGGGTATATTAATATGTTGTAATACTTGTTATTTGCATAGTAAATTCAATATTTGGCATAAAATTACTTAAAAATAACATTTGTGTTTCCTTTTACCTTATTGTATAGTAGAAAATTTTGTAACATAAATTCTTTTCTTTTCTTATAATAACAAATATAAATGTAAAGAAAAATTTATATTTTGTTAATGCAAAAATAAAATGTTAAATTTAAATATCTGAAACAACTGGTGCTCGATAGGAAAATATTTTTTGTATTATATGAACGTTAAATTTTGGGTTGTTTATCTTTTATTGTCCAAATAAGTTGGCACGGGTGAGGCAACCAATAAGTTTATGTTTTTTCGGAGATGGTTTGCTACTTTTTCCGGTTTAACTGAATTACCGCACACTTGCACCCAATAATTATAGGTTCAATTGGGCCTACCAACAAAATAATCCAGAATGGAGCCAAACTTTTACCAACTTTTATCTCATTCGACATAGAAAAAATGTAATAATTAAAATAATGATCAGAAAAATCTAACACCACTTGTGGGGCATCAAGTTGGGCTCATATGCTTGCCAAAAATAAATCAAGTCATTTCGACAACGACATCAACGAACCATGACTATGCATAATCATTATTAGCTGTAATATATATATTAGTTAAAACATCACTATATATATATCAAGCGGGTACACTGGTGATCTTTTTCTTGACGTATGTTCCTTGGTCATGATCATGTCGTAACCATGGAGTCTCCTCAGCATTTAGCAGGATGCTTGGGTCTTGGTAACACTGAAGGGCGGTATTCGGTCATCCCTTTCATAATCTTCTGACATGTCTGACTTGTCCTCAATTCCCACGATGTTTCTTTTTCCTGAAAGAACTATGTGGCGTTTGGGCTCTTTGGTTGATTTATCATCATTTTTCCCTCTCTTGGGTTTTGTAGACATGTCTTTCACGTAGAACACTTGAGTCACATCAGCAGCAGGACGAATGGTTCACCTTTGTATCCAATATTGTTGAGATCCACTGTTGTCATTCCATACTCCTTGTCAACTGTTACTCCGGCTCCGGTCGCCTTGACCCATTGGCATCGAACAAAGGGACTTTAAAATCAGGTGCGTAGTCTAGTTCCCAAATCTCCTCTATGCGGCCATAATATGTTTGCCTCTTCCCAGATGGGTCTGTGGCATCTACGCGAACACCACTGTTTTGGTTCGTGCTCCTTTGATCTTGGGCCATGGTGTAAATGTGTTTCCATTGATCTCATACCCTTTGTACGTGAGGATGTGCCATGACGGTTGCCTAGCCAACAAATATAGTTGCTCATCAATATTGTTATTACCCAGACATTCCTTTCGCAACCAAGTGCTAAAAGTATTCATGTGCTCACGTGTTATCCAAACTTCATTCTTCTCTGGAAATTGGGATCGTAGGAACTCCTTGTGTACATCGATATATGGATCCACCACGTTGAGTTTTGAAGAACTGTGTAGTGCGCTTTATTGAAATAATCATTCCCCGTACCGATATATGTTTTCTTCCCTAGTGTCTCCTTTCCACATAGCCTCCCCTCGTGCCGCGATTCAGGAACACCAATCGGGTCAAGGTCAGGAATGAAGTCAACACAGAACTCAATGACCTCCTCTGTCCCGTAGCCCTTGGCGATGCTTCCTTCTGGCCGAGCACGTTGGCGAACATATTTTTTTCAGTACTCCCATGAACCTCTCAAAGGGGAACATGTTGTGTAGGAACACAGGACCGAGAATATGAATCTCCTTGACCAGGTGAACTAGGAGGTGTGTCATGATATTAAAGAAGGATGGAGGAAACACCAACTC
>CM019822.1:48104874-48148313 GCA_009763385.1 Coix lacryma-jobi var. lacryma-jobi | reverse complement strand
CGGCTTCTTTTGAGAATCACCGGAGTAATGTCTTGAGAAATCTTGAGGTGCTCTGTAGAAGAAAAAACTCCAATGGTGTGCACTTTTTTAGAAAAAGTGCACCCATAGGGTGTAGCCTCCGAGCCTCTTGTTATTTTATAAAATAACTTTGAGGATCTTCGAGCCTTTTTTCCCAGTTAATCCTTATTTTGAGAAAAACTTTTCCTTGATGATATATACCCTGCAGCCCCCGAGCCTGAGTTCCGAGTTCTGAAGGAGTCGGTATTTAGGGTCTTGAATATATCATCCAAGTAATCCTTCATAACGGTACGGAGTTAATACACGACACTGCTTTAAGGTAATCCAACCAAGTGATAATGATTCAGCTTCGGGTGGGTAACGTTTTCATCAAACGTCCCTTTTTCACCCCCACTGAGTAAAAATCACTGTGAAGGAAAACAATAATTGACTAGTGACTGTACCACTGGTCCGCTTTAATGATGCCTTGTCGTCTTGTGTAACTGCAACACCTTTGTCTGTTTCCATTGAAATCGACATGTGAATAGGATAAGCCTTATCATGTCAGGCTTCACATGGGTAACAGTTTTACATGTGACTGTACGTATAAAGCTCCACCGTTGTGTTTGTAGACTCGGTCCATAAACCAATAGTAGCCGCCTATAAATACCCTGCCTGGGAAGCAAGGATTCTGCACTTATTGTAGTGTGTGGCCTCCTTTACCTCTGAGATGTCCATAATGTCCGTAGTAGAGATGTCTGAGCCCCCGAGTCTTGTACTCCATCTTATGTAAAATAGTTGAAGTGCCCAGAAGAATTCTTGTGAAGGGATCATCCATTAGGGTGGTTTCCAAGTGGTCGAGAGCAGAGGGATACAGAGTTGCGCCTAGAAGAACTCTTGTGACTCCCGCATCGCTGGCAACCTCGGGGTCATAGGTTGTCAAAAGGCGTCAGGGTTTGGGCCGACTATCAAGCTCCTTGTGTGCTGAGATAGAGCCTAGAACCCGCTTGGGATGCACTGAAAAGATAGTATCTACCCAAGGTTCTGTGCCTGCTTGCTCCGACTCACTGAACCCAGGCCTTGATGCACTTGTTCATCAAGGCTCTGTACCTTGATTATACTAGATTAGTGTTTTACATCTTGGCTGTACTTGTATTTGAAGCTATTTGTAAGCATCTGCTTCTTCTCAAGATGTAATCATGTACCTATGTATAATTCCGAGTAATATTTGATAAGATCCGGGTACTTGGAAAGTCTTCCGAGTCCTTTGTCTTTGATTCCGAGTAATATCCTTGACTTTGAAATAATGATGATTTCTGTTTACGAGACTGCGCATTATTCTCTCTGACGCCGTTTAGACTGTGTCTGTCACCGTTAGGGTTTCTGACGTTTCTATAACGCCGTCTGAGGATGCTGAACGGTTTCCCATAACAGATCTATAATAAGCCATCATTGCTTCGTGATTTCTTCATTCATCCATAGTGGTGCCAAGAGCTTTGCGAGACCATTGCTTCTCTTAGCCAATCCTCAGTTGATGCGTAAAAAGACCCTTGTAGTCAATATGGGTCCAAAAAAGCAATCCCAGGGAGAGAAGAAGAGAAAAACCGTCGGCGGAAAGCCACGCCACCCATGTCGTCCAGCCGAAGTTCTTTCTTGGAAGAATCCCGACACGAGAGAGATAGAGTTGGTGCATCTGGCTCAGCAGGGGTTACTCCGATCTCAGCTAATGGATGGGTGGAAGGTACCAGTTGACCATCGTGCTCCAGCCCCTAACACGACGGAGATCATGATGTTCAAGTCCTTCGTCGAGCGCGGTTAGGTCTCCCTGCATCCGACTTTCTGAGGGGATTACTCCATTACTATGGTTTGACCCTCAATCATATTACTCCAAATGTTGCCTTCCATATCGCTATCTTCTCCCACCTCTGCGAGGCATTTTAGGGATATGTCCCTCCTTCGCCCTTTTCCGTTTTTTCTTTTGGGTGAAGTGCCAGCCGAGTGATGCAAGGGTAGAAGTAGTCGGAGGAGCTAGCATCCAGCTTAGATTAGAAGTAGCTAGTCAATATATATCTGTAGAGTTGTCGGAGTCGGTCCGGGAGTGGGCTAGTGGCTGGTTCTATATAGCCAACCCACCTTCGACGCTTCGTCGTCATGATGGATGGCCGCCTCAGAAGAATCTTCATTGGAAAGAGAAGATTTCTTCCGAAGAGGTGGAGGCGATCCAGCCTCTGATTGACATAATTGCTGCTTTGAAGTTGAGTGGATTGACCGGATACACCGCCGTCCAAGACTTCATTGCGCGCCGAGTCCATCCGCTACAGCAACGAGCCAATTTTGGCTTCGAATACCTTGGTGTGAAAGACCCGAGTCGGCATTCCGCTGAACAACTTTCCAATGAGGAGGTCTTGAAGAGGATGAACCGACTTCTAAAGAGCCATGAACACCTTGTACCGATGATGCCCACATTCTCCGCCATCAACCCGCCTCAGGAGGTAAAGATTCTTCGACATTTTTGTCGTTTCTACTTTCAAGAAATATCCAACCGACTAAATGTCAATTCCTTTCCTCTGGTCAAATAGAATCAAGGGCAGAACAACAACGATTGCCCTCCTCTGCCCCCAACCACTGAAGAGAGGGGAGGCATTGTACATGAAGGTCCCATCCGCAGTGAGGATCTTCCTAATGAATTGAGTTCTCTTGGTGATCTTGATGGATTTGACTCAGAATCAACTGACTCTGATGTCATGATCCTAGATCCCAGTGCTGAGAGTAGCCGAAAGCGTTCTCCGAGTCCACTCCATGAAGCCGGAGAACTCATCCCGAAGAAGGCTCGCACTGGTAATCGTCGTGCTTGCCATAAAATTCTTTCCTCAAAAGTGTTGGCTGAAAAACACTGTAATTCGGGTGCTCATGGTAAGGAAACCCGAGTGCTTTGGCTGACTGTTTGGTTGAAACTTTATAAATCCATGGCTTATATCTTTATTTGATACAGACACTGAGACGGCCCAAGGATCTTCTGCCGGTGGCGCTGCTACAGAAGAAACTTCCCTTCTGGAGCAGCAGCCAAAAAGCGAAGTCTGAAGCTTCCCCGGAACTTGAAGTTAGCCAAGTAAGCTTTGATTGGCTGAAATTGTAAGCTGTGCGCTGTTTTTCATGATCATTGGTTATTATGTGCACTTGTCTTTTGTAGGAAGGTGAAGATTGCCGAAGCTTCCCCAGATGATGCAACTGAGGCCCAGAAAGAGGAGGAGTCAAAAGCGCAGGAGGAAGCAAGATCGAGCGTCCCTCCTATCAGTAGCCAGGTGAATACAATGCCAGACCCCTCTCCATCTGGTGCTCTTGTCGACAAGGATCTTCAGGTGGATATTCTTCCCTTGCCGCAGGTTGGTGCTCCATATTCTATCTTTCGTTCTCCCGCTCAATTGGAACTTAACCGGGTAATGAATGATTCGTTCTTTCGTACCCGTCCGCCTGATGAGCCAACTTTGGAGATGATCCAAGCTGGTACCAGTGCTGCCGGGGAAGTTGGAGCCTCAGTTCTTCCACGGAAAGAATCTGGTGACGCCCCTGAGTCCTCTCGTCAAGGGACTAAGCTCGAAGTCGTGGGGTATAACCGGATCTTGTCCGCCTGAAAGAGTTGGGTGATCAGGTGATGGCGCCGACTTTGGCGCTCAAAGGATTTATTGAGGTAACCCTTAAATTTCCTTTGATTTGGCATCATTGCTCCGAGTGTTAGAACATCTTTTCTGTGTAGGGTTTCGACGTGAAGGTGACTGAGCAGATTGCTCAGATCCGTCAGGAACTTTTCGCCGAGAATCAAGATTTGAAAGAATATATAGCCCAAGAGCAAGTTAGCCAGAAGGTGGCTACCCAAGTTTTGCACAACCACATCAATGAGCTTCAGCAAAAGCTTAAGAATACTGTTGATGAGCGGGATGCAGCCAATCAGCGGGAGATTGATCTTCTCTCAAACATGCTACCGCTGAATAGAAGCTCAAGGAAGCTATAAAGTCTTCCAAGAAACAACTCACTGGTTAGTCGGAAATGAAATTCGAGTTCCTTGATCTTTTTGAAGTCATAGTACTCATCTGCTTCTATGCTTTGTTCTTCAGAGTCGCAGAAACTTGCAGCGGATGGCAGAATGCCTTCAACCGTAAGGAGGCTGAACTTGAGGAGGTATTTGCTAATGCTCAAAGTACTCTTCAAGAAGCCAAATTGATGCGCGAAGATGCTGACTGAGACCTGCTGCAGGCTTTGAGGTCGACGAAGGAGTCGCAGGAAGCTCTGGAGGTAGTTCGGGCGCAATTGAAGGAGTCCCAGGAGTCTCTGAAGACTTCCCAAGATTCATTGAAGGCGTTGGAGCAAGCTGTGGAGCCGGTACTTGAATTGGTGCCGCGCCCTGAAGGAGTCGAGGAGTCCTTGATTGATCAGGGTAAGGCTGCGCCTAGGCGGCTTACTCAATACATCAAGGATATGGCTACTTCGGTGGTGTGCGGTCTCCTTGCCACTTTGCGGCTCCATCTGCCGTCTTTTGATATATCTGCCATCATGACTTTGCCTGAGGGGAAGAGCGATGAAGATCATGCGGCGATGCAGGAGGAGGTCAAGACTGTTGCGGAGGAATACTCTCAGATATTAGATCATGTTGAATAGTAGTCCTTCTTAGTCTTGACTAGATTTTGTATCTTCTGTAAACAGATAAATTGATGCTTATAGAAACAAAGTATGGTTACTTTTGAATCTGTTGGATGTGTATGTATTTTCGATTGTTGACTCATCGTTGTAAGAGTTTTCCTATCAACAGGTCTTTTGAAGTGGATGTATGATCAGGCGTCTCTCTGGATGGGTCTATCCGAGCGCTCTTTTAGCACTTTAGGTTGGGTCGTATGACTTAGCTTTTCTTAATCTCTAATGATTTTAAAGAAAGCTTAGTCTGCCCGAGTACTACTCTTAGTACCTTGTTTCAAGGGATAGGCGTGATCAAGCACCTCTTAAGGACTAGTACGATGGTTCCTATAGGGTGGATCAGATCCTCTTGGTGTCCGCAGCTTGGGTGCGGATTCGGAACATCCTCTGTCCGATTAATGTGCAGCAAGGTGAGGATTACTCGCCTTGTGACACCTTATAGGAATCAATATCCTTTCTTCAAGATACTTTATTCTCTATGGGTTGGTAGCCGGATTTTTAATCCGTACTAGCCGGGGAGTTGTATTGAGCTCGGGGCTCATAACTCAAGTATGGCCTAGTAGTTAGCCAAAAACTATCATCCGAGTAATAAAAATTATCAGTCGGTGACATGTTAAGAGTAGCAATATACAATGGTGGAGTCCTATTGTATGCTCTCTGTAAGTTTTGCTGATCAGTTTGTTTTATCCGACTAGTTGTCGTGATAAACATAACTGCTGAAAAATAAGACTTGTAGTACTGGGTTTTTCCTTTTTCCACTGAAGACCAATCTTTATTAATATAATATGGAGAATTACATGTTGCCCTGAGTCGTATGTGTAGCATAGTCCTTAGGTATAGTATTTTTCAGATGCTCAATATTCCATGAATTTGGCACTTGGCAACCATCCTCTGTGACTAGCTCAAATGACCCGGGTCTTGTTACTTTGGAAACTATGTATGGCCCCTTCCCATGGACTCATAAGCTTGTGGCGTCCTGTGATGTTCTGAATTTTCTTCTGGACCATGTCGCCCACTTGGAAGGTTCGGTGATGGACGTTTTTGTCATAATATCGTCTCATCCCTTGTAAATACCTTGCTGACTGAAATAGTGCGGCTAGTCGGGCTTCTTCGATGCTGTCGATTTCTAGTTGTCTTGTGTCATCGGCCTCGCCTTCGTTGTACTGTTCAGTCCTTGGAGAATTCCAGATTAAGTCCGCTGGGAGGATTGCTTCGTGCCATAGACCAGGAAGAAGGGAGTCTGCCCTGTTGCTCTGCTTCGCTGTGTCCGTAGCCCCCAGACTACCTTAGGTAATTCTTCCAGCCATTTTCCGCCATGGTCTTTTAGGAGGTCAAACAATCTTGGTTTGAGGCCGGCTAGTATGAGGGCATTTGCTCTCTCAACTTGGTCGTTTGACTGAGGGTGAGCCACTGATGCGTAATCTATCTTCACTCCACAGTCACTAGCCTAGGATTTGAATTCAATTGCCGCAAAGTGGGACCCGAGATCAGTGATGATTCTGTGTGGTATCCCAAAGCGATGGAAGATACTCTTCATGAATTGTACTGATTTTGATGCATTGATCTTGACCAGGGGCATATATTCGATCCACTGGTAAACTTGTCAATTGCTACATAGATGTACTTGAAACCACTAGGTGCGCGCTTTAGAGGTCCTACCATGTAGTGTCCCCAACATGAAAACGGCCATGATGGAGGGATGCAAATCAGCGCGGTGCAGGGACATGTTGCTGTTTTGCGAAGAACTGACATGCTTGGCAGCGACGGACTAGGTCTTCGGCATCTTTCAGTGCAAGAGGGCCAATAGTACCCGGATCTGAAGATTTTTCCGACTAACGTCCTTGATGCTGCGTGATTGCCCACAACACCCGGAGTGGACTTCGTCTAATATTTCTTTGCCTTCTTCTGGAGAAATACACTTCGGACTCCTGATGAGGCTCCACGTCGATATAACTTATCCCCGACTAGAACGTAGTTCTTGCTATGTCTGGCGACTGCTCTGCTATGGCTTTGTCACTTGGTAGCTTGTGCTCCTTGAAGTAGTCAATGAAAACCTGGTCCAGTCGGGTGATATGTTAGGATCTACGTGGAGAGTGTCGGGGTGAGCTCTTCTTTCTGCTGGATGGAGGGCTTGGATAGCTCATGTACAAAGATGACGCTTGGAACAGAGGCTCTGTCGGATCCCAATTTTGCTAAACATCAGCAGCAACATTGAGGTCTCGTGTAATGTGATTGAGTTCCAGCCCTGAGAAATTTTTCTCCAGCTTGCGGACTTCAGCGCAATAGGCGTCCATTGTTTTCCTTGGTGCAATCCCAATCCTTGTTGACTTGATGAATCACCACGGAAGAATCACTGTAGACTAATAGTAGCTTAATACCCAATGTGACTGCTAATCTTAACCGTGTAGTAACGCCTCATATTCTGCTTCATTGTTGGTAGCTGGCCACATGATTTGTAGAACGTACTTGAGTTGCTCTCCTGCGGGTGATATAAGTAAGACTCTGGCGCCTGCACCGCCGAGTTTTAGAGATCCGTCAAAGTACATTCTTATGTTCTGGAATAAAACCATCTTGAGCCTGCTGGAATTCTGTCCATTCAGCGACAAAATCAGCTAGAACTTGAGATTTGATGGCCTTCCTTGGAGTGAACTTGATATTTAGGGTGCCCAGCTCGACTGCCCACTTAGATATTCTACCCGTACATCACGGTTATGGAGTATTTCTCCCCAGCGGAAAGTCCGTAAGAACTGTGATTTCGTGTGCTTCGAAGTAGTGCTGTAGTTTCCTTGATGAAATAAGTAAAGCATACAGCAGTTTTTGAACTTGCGGGTACCTGACCTTTGAGTCAGAGAGTACCTCGCTGATGTAATAAATTGGTCATTGGATGTTGTAGGCGTGCTTTTCGTCTTTGCGCTCCACCACTATTGTCGTGCTCACAACGTGTGTGGTAGCTGCAATGTATAGCATCATCGGTTCCCTGGGTTCTAGTGGCGATAGGATAGGAGGGTTGGTTAGGTATCTTTGAGCTGTTCAAAGGCCTGTCAGCCTCTTCTGTCCATTGAAATTTATCACCGGCTTTAAGTAGTTTGAAGAAAGGTAGTCCCTTTTCTCCTAGCCCTTGAGATAACCTGTTGAGAGCTGGCATGCACCCAGTGAGCTTCTGAATGTCCTTAACTGAAGTTGGTGGCTTCATACCGGTGATAACCTTAATCTGCTTTTGGCTAGCCTCGATGACTAACCAGGAATCCGAGTAACTGTCCAAAGGATACTCCGAATACGCATTTCGTGGTTTAACCTCCACTTGTAAGTGCGTAAGCGGGTAAATGTTTCCTTTAAGTCTGCTATGAGGGTAGTCGGATCCTTTGTCTTTATGACCACATCATCAACATAAGCTTCTGCGTTGCGGCGATCTGGTCGCCTAAAACATCTTGGATAGCTCGTTGGTAGGTGGCTCCTGCATTCTTCTTCAGCCCGAAGGACATGGTTTTATAACAGTAGGCGCCGAAGGGAGTTATAAACGATGTCTTGGGCTGGTCTTCTTCTTGAGGGCGATCTGATGGTACCGCTGAGTAACAATCTAGAAAGGATAATAGGGCAGAACCTGTGGTGGAATCAACTATTTGGTCTATCCTCGGTAATCCGAAGGGATCCTTTGGAAAGTGTTTTTGAGATCTGTAGTCGACACACATGCGCCACTCTACAGAAATTCTTCTTCTTCACTAGTACTAGGTTGGCCAGCCATTCTGGATGGAGAATTCTCTGATGAACCCGGCTACTAGTAGTTTGGCTATTTCCTTCTTGATCGCCTCCTTTTTCTCTGGTGAGAAACGACATAATCTTTGCTGATGGGTCTGGAACCTCCTTTAGCTCCAACTTAAGCTCAGCCAAGATCCTTGAACACCCGGCATGTCTGCTGGTTTCCAGGCCAATATGTCTTTGTTTGCCCTGAGGAACTTGGTGAGCGCGAGTTCCTATGCTTCAGATAGTGAGCGCTAATAACCGTCGTCTTTGAGGGATCGCCGGTTTCTAGGTCAATTGTTTTTGTGGATACTTCTGCTGAAGGTTGGATGGTTCCTGCCTTCTTAGCTGGAATCTCCGAGTCCCCGGCTTGGCTTTATGTACCATTTGCGCGAGCTCCTATACTTCCAGGGCGAGTTGGGCTTTTCTGCGATTTGGACAGCCTCTGTGTCGCATTCGAAGGACCTCTTCAATCTCCCTTGAAGGTTAAGATTCATTTAGGACCCGACATCTTCAGTAGAAGGTACGGATAGTGTGGTACTGCCATGAACTTGACGATAGCTGGTTGTCCAAATATGGCATGGTAAGATGACTCGAAGTCGGCTACCTCGAAGCTGTGTACTCTGTTCGGTAATTGGTCAGTGTTCGCAAAAGTGACGGTAGATTATCCTTCCGAGTGGTATTGCCGCCTTTCCGGGTACTATGCCGTAAAGGGGGCGTTTGATGGAGTGAGTTGAGTTGTCAGGTCAAGTTCATCTTGCGCAGAGGTACTATGAAGATGACGTTGAGTCCATGTAACAACCCAAAAATTCGGACTTTTTTTAAAAAAATTTGTGATTGTGTGGAACATCGAAGTTATTTGTTCACGAGAACTTTATAAACGGATTGACACAGTTCTATATAAGAACGAGATGATCGGATTGACATTTTTGACTTTGAGAAGAGTTTGAGAGAATTGGTGTGCACAGGAAGATGGAGTATCATTCGCTTTTTGAAACCAGAACAGGTTCAAATCCCCGATATGAAGTAATATGACCATATGTTCTCGGAGTGGGAAGAGGAGATAGCGACGTCTCCAAAAATTCGAGTAAAAAGAAGAGAGGACAACGCATGACTCCACTCAAGTGAGGACATTGAAGATGCATTCTGAAGCATATTTGAATGCATCAATTGTTCTAAATTGTGGTTTGACTAGCAACTACATGTTCCACACAATCACAAATTTTTTTAAAAAAAGTCCGAATTTTTGGGTTGTTACATGGACTCAACGTCATCTTCATAAGTACCTGCTGCGCAAGATGAACTTGGACCTGACAACTCAACTCACTCCATCAAACGCCCCCTTTTACGGCATAGTACCCGGAAAGGCGGCAATACCACTCGGAAGGATAATCCTACCCGTCACTTTTGGAACACTGACCAATTACCGAACAGAGTACATCAGCTTCGAGGTAGCCGACTTCGAGTCATCTTACCATGCCATATTTGGACAACCAGCTATCGTCAAGTTCATGGCAGTACCACACTATCCGTACCTTCTACTGAAGATGTCGGGTCCTAATGAATCTTAACCTTCAAGGGAGATTTGAAGAGGTCCTTCGAATGCGACACAGAGGCTGTCCAAATCGCAGAAAAGGCCCAACTCGCCCTGGAAGTATAGGAGCTCGCGCAAATGGTACATAAAGCCAAGCCAGGGGACTCGGAGATTCCAGCTAAGAAGGCAGGACCATCCAACCTTCAGCAGAAGTATCCACAAAAACAATTGACCTAGAAACCGCGATCCCTCAAAGACGACGGTTATTAGCGCTCACCTATCTGAAGCATAGGAACTCGCGCTCACCAAGTTCCTCAGGGCAAACAAAGACATATTGGCCTGGAAACCAGCAGACATGCGGGTGTTCCAAGGATCTTGGCTGAGCTTAAGTTGGAGCTAAAGGAAGGTTCCAGACCCATCAAGCAAAGATTATGTCGTTTCTCACCAGAGAAAAAGGAGGCGATCAAGAAGGAAATAGCCAAACTACTAGTAGCCGGGTTCATCAGAGAAATTCTCCATCCAGAATGGCTGGCCAACCTAGTACTAGTGAAGAAGAAGATTCTGTAGAGTGGCGCATGTGTGTCGACTACACGGATCTCAACAAACACTTTCCAAAGGATCCTTCGGATTACCGAGGATAGACCAAATAGTTGATTCCACCACAGGTTCTGCCCTATTATCCTTTCTAGATTGTTACTCAGGGTACCATCAGATCGCCCTCAAGGAAGAAGACCAGCCCAAGACATCGTTTATAACTCCCTTCGGCGCCTACTGTTATAAAACCATGTCCTTCGGGCTGAAGAATGCAGGAGCCACCTACCAACGAGCTATCCAAGATTGTTTAGGCGACCAGATCGGCCGCAACGCAGAAGCTTATGTTGATGATGTGGTCATAAAGACAAAGGATCCGACTACCCTCATAGCAGACTTAAAGGAAACATTTACCCGCTTACGCACTTACAAGTGGAGGTTAAATCCCACGAAATGCGTATTCGGAGTATCCTTTGGACAGTTACTCGGATTCCTGGTTAGTCATCGAGGCTAGCCAAAAGCAGATTAAGGTTATCACCGGTATGAAGCCACCAACTTCAGTTAAGGACATTCAGAAGCTCACTGGGTGCATGCCAGCTCTCAACAGGTTTATCTCAAGGCTAGGAGAAAAGGGACTACCTTTCTTCAAACTACTTAAAGCCGGTGATAAATTTCAATGGACAGAAGAGGCTGACAGGGCCTTTGAACAGCTCAAAGGATACCTAACCAACCCTCCTATCCTATCGCCACTAGAAGGGAACCGATGATGCTATACATTGCAGCTACCACACACGTTGTGAGCACGACAATAGTGGTGGAGCGCAAAGACGAAAAGCACGCCTACACATCCAATGACCAATTTAATTACATCAGCGAGGTACTCTCTGACTCAAAGGTCAGGTACCCGCAAGTTCAAAAACTGCTGTATGCTTTACTTATTTCATCAAGGAAACTACAGCACTACTTCGAAGCACACGAAATCACAGTTCTTACGGACTTTCCGCTGGGAGAAATACTCCATAACCGTGATGCTACGGGTAGAATATCTAAGTGGGCAGTCGAGCTGGGCACCCTAAATATCAAGTTCACTCCAAGGAAGGCCATCAAATCTCAAGTTCTAGCTGATTTTGTCGCTGAATGGACAGAATTCCAGCAGGCTCAAGATGGTTTTATTCCAGAACATTGGAAGATGTACTTTGACGGATCTCTAAAACTCGGCGGTGCAGGCGCCAGAGTCTTACTTATATCACCCGCAGGAGAGCAACTCAAGTACGTTCTACAAATCATGTGGCCAGCTACCAACAATGAAGCAGAATATGAGGCGTTACTACACGGGTTAAGATTAGCAGTCACATTGGGTATTAAGCTACTATTAGTCTACAGTGATTCTTCCGTGGTGATTCATCAAGTCAACACAGGATTGGGATTGCACCAAGGAAACAATGGACGCCTATTGCGCTGAAGTCCGCAAGCTGGAGAAAAATTCTCAGGGCTGGAACTCAATCACATTACACGAGACCTCAATGTTGCTGCTGATGTTTTAGCAAAATTGGGATCCGACAGAGCCTCTGTTCCAAGCGTCATCTTTGTACATGAGCTATCCAAGCCCTCCATCCAGCAGAAAGAAGAGCTCACCCCGACACTCTCCACGTAGATCCTAACATTATCACCCGACTGGACCAAGGTTTTCATTGACTACTTCAAGGAGCACAAGCTACCAAGTGACAAAGCCATAGCAGAGCAAGTCGCCAGACATAGCAAGAACTACGTTCTAGTCGGGGATAAGTTATATCGACGTGGAGCCTCATCAGGAGTCCTACTGAAGTGTATTTCTCCAGAAGAAGGCAAAGAAATATTAGACGAAGTCCACTCCGGGTGTTGTGGCAATCACGCAGCATCAAGGACGTTAGTCGGAAAAATCTTCAGATCCGGGTACTATTGGCCCTCTGCACTGAAAGATGCCGAAGACCTAGTCCGTCGCTGCCAAGCATGTCAGTTCTTCGCAAAACAGCAACATGTCCCTGCACACGCGCTGATTTGCATCCCTCCATCATGGCCGTTTTCATGTTGGGGACACTACATGGTAGGACCTCTAAAGCGCGCACCTAGTGGTTTCAAGTACATCTATGTAGCAATTGACAAGTTTACCAAGTGGATCGAATATATGCCCTGGTCAGATCAATGCATCAAAATCAGTACAATTCATGAAGAGTATCTTCCATCGCTTTGGGATACCACACAGAATCATCACTGATCTCGGGTCCCACTTTGCGGCAATTGAATTCAAATCCTAGGCTAGTGACTGTGGAGTGAAGATAGATTACGCATCAGTGGCTCACCCTCAGTCAAACGACCAAGTTGAGAGAGCAAATGCCCTCATACTAGCCGGCCTCAAACCAAGATTGTTTGACCTCCTAAAAGACCATGGCGGAAAATGGCTGGAAGAATTACCTAAGGTAGTCTGGGGGCTACGGACACAGCGAAGCAGAGCAACAGGGCAGACTCCCTTCTTCCTGGTCTATGGCACGGAAGCAATCCTCCCAGCGGACTTAATCTGGAATTCTCCAAGGACTGACACAGTACAACGAAGGCGAGGCGATGACACAAGACAACTAGAAATCGACAGCATCGAAGAAGCCCGACTAGCCGCACTATTTCAGTCAGCAAGGTATTTACAAGGGATGAGACGATATTATGACAAAAACGTCCATCACCGAACCTTCCAAGTGGGCGACATGGTCCAGAAAAAATTCAGAACATCACAGGACGCCACAAGCTTATGAGTCCATGGGAAGGGCCATACATAGTTTCCAAAGTAACAAGACCCGGGTCATTTGAGCTAGTCACAGAGGATGGTTGCCAAGTGCCAAATTCATGGAATATTGAGCATCTGAAAAATACTATACCTAAGGACTATGCTACACATACGACTCAGGGCAACATGTAATTCTCCATATTATATTAATAAAGATTGGTCTTCAGTGGAAAAAGGAAAAACCCAGTACTACAAGTCTTATTTTTCAGCAGTTATGTTTATCACGACAACTAGTCGGATAAAACAAACTGATCAGCAAAACTTACAGAGAGCATACAATAGGACTCCACCATTGTATATTGCTACTCTTAACATGTCACCGACTGATAATTTTTATTACTCGGATGATAGTTTTTGGCTAACTACTAGGCCATACTTGAGTTATGAGCCCCGAGCTCAATACAACTCCCCGGCTAGTACGGATTAAAAATCCGGCTACCAACCCATAGAGAATAAAGTATCTTGAAGAAAGGATATTGATTCCTATAAGGTGTCACAAGGCGAGTAATCCTCACCTTGCTGCACATAATCGGACAGAGGATGTTCCGAATCCGCACCCAAGCTGCGGACACCAAGAGGATCTGATCCACCCTATAGGACCATCGTACTAGTCCTTAAGAGGTGCTTGATCACGCCTATCCCTTGAAACAAGGTACTAAGAGTAGTACTCGGGCAGACTAAGCTTTCTTTAAAATCATTAGAGATTAAGAAAAGCTAAGTCATACGACCCAACCTAAAGTGCTAAAAGAGCGCTCGGATAGACCCATCCAGAGAGACGCCTGATCATACATCCACTTCAAAAGACCTGTTGATAGGAAAACTCTTACAACGATGAGTCAACAATCGAAAATACATACACATCCAACAGATTCAAAAGTAACCATACTTTGTTTCTATAAGCATCAATTTATCTGTTTACAGAAGATACAAAATCTAGTCAAGACTAAGAAGGACTACTATTCAACATGATCTAATATCTGAGAGTATTCCTCCGCAACAGTCTTTGACCTCCTCCTGCATCGCCGCATGATCTTCATCGCTCTTCCCCTCAGGCAAAGTCATGATGGCAGATATATCAAAAGACGGCAGATGGAGCCGCAAAGTGGCAAGGAGACCGCACACCACCGAAGTAGCCATATCCTTGATGTATTGAGTAAGCCGCCTAGGCGCAGCCTTACCCTGATCAATCAAGGACTCCTCGACTCCTTCAGGGCGCGGCACCAATTCAAGTACCGGCTCACAGCTTGCTCCAACGCCTTCAATGAATCTTGGGAAGTCTTCAGAGACTCCTGGGACTCCTTCAATTGCGCCCGAACTACCTCCAGAGCTTCCTGCGACTCCTTCGTCGACCTCAAAGCCTGCAGCAGGTCTCAGTCAGCATCTTCGCGCATCAATTTGGCTTCTTGAAGAGTACTTTGAGCATTAGCAAATACCTCCAAAGTTCAGCCTCCTTACGGTTGAAGGCATTCTGCCATCCCGCTGCAAGTTTCTGCGACTCTGAAGAACAAAGCATAGAAGCAGATGAGTACTATGACTTCAAAAAGATCAAGGAACTCGAATTTCATTTCCGACTAACCAGTGAGTTGTTTCTTGGAAGACTTTATAGCTTCCTTGAGCTTCTATTCAGCGGTAGCATGTTTGGAGAGAAGATCAATCTCCCGCTGATTGGCTGCATCCCGCTCATCAACAGTATTCTTAAGCTTTTGCTGAAGCTCATTGATGTGGTTGTGCAAAACTTGGGTAGCCACCTTCTGGCTAACTTGCTCTTGGCTATATATTCTTTCAAATCTTGATTCTCGGCGAAAAGTTCCTGACGGATCTGAGCAATCTGCTCAGTCACCTTCACGTCGAAACCCTACACAGAAAAGATGTTCTAACACTCGGAGCAATGATGCCAAATCAAAGGAAATTTAAGGGTTACCTCAATAAATCCTTTGAGCGCCAAAGTCGGCGCCATCACCTGATCACCCAACTCTTTCAGGCGGACAAGATCCGGGTTATACCCCACGACTTCGAGCTTAGTCCCTTGACGAGAGGACTCAGGGGCGTCACCAGATTCTTTCCGTGGAAGAACTGAGGCTCCAACTTCCCCGGCAGCACTGGTACCAGCTTGGATCATCTCCAAAGTTGGCTCATCAGGCGGACGGGTACGAAAGAACGAATCATTCATTACCCGGTTAAGTTCCAATTGAGCGGGAGAACGAAAGATAGAATATGGAGCACCAACCTGCGGCAAGGGAAGAATATCCACCTGAAGATCCTTGTCGACAAGAGCACCAGATGGAGAGGGGTCTGGCATTGTATTCACCTGGCTACTGATAGGAGGGACGCTCGATCTTGCTTCCTCCTGCGCTTTTGACTCCTCCTCTTTCTGGGCCTCAGTTGCATCATCTGGGGAAGCTTCGGCAATCTTCACCTTCCTACAAAAGACAAGTGCACATAATAACCAATGATCATGAAAAACAGCGCACAGCTTACAATTTCAGCCAATCAAAGCTTACTTGGCTAACTTCAAGTTCCGGGGAAGCTTCAGACTTCGCTTTTTTGGCTGCTGCTCCAGAAGGGAAGTTTCTTCTGTAGCAGCGCACCGGCAGAAGATCCTTGGGCCGTCTCAGTGTCTGTATCAAATAAAGATATAAGCCATGGATTTATAAAGTTTCAACCAAACAGTCAGCCAAAGCACTCGGTTTCCCTTACCATGAGCACCCGAATTACAGTGTTTTTCAGCCAACACTTTTGAGGAAAGAATTTTATGGCAAGCACGACGATTACCAGTGCGAGCCTTCTTCGGATGAGTTCTCCGGCTTCATGGAGTGGACTCGGAGAACGCTTTCGGCTACTCTCAGCACTGGGATCTAGGATCATGACATCAGAGTCAGTTGATTCTGAGTCAAATCCATCAAGATCACCAAGAGAACTCAATTCATTAGGAAGATCCTCACTGCGGATGGGACCTTCATGTACAATGCCTCCCCTCTCTTCAGTGGTTGGGGGCAGAGGAGGGCAATCGTTGTTGTTCTGCCCTTGATTCTATTTGACCAGAGGAAAGGAATTGACATTTAGTCGGTTGGATATTTCTTGAAAGTAGAAACGACAAAAATGTCGAAGAATCTTTACCTCCTGAGGCGGGTTGATGGCGGAGAATGTGGGCATCATCGGTACAAGGTGTTCATGGCTCTTTAGAAGTCGGTTCATCCTCTTCAAGACCTCCTCATTGGAAAGTTGTTCAGCGGAATGCCGACTCGGGTCTTTCACACCAAGGTATTCGAAGCCAAAATTGGCTCGTTGCTGTAGCGGATGGACTCGGCGCGCAATGAAGTCTTGGACGGCGGTGTATCCGGTCAATCCACTCAACTTCAAAGCAGCAATTATGTCAATCAGAGGCTGGATCGCCTCCACCTCTTCGGAAGAAATCTTCTCTTTCCAATGAAGATTCTTCTGAGGCGGCCATCCATCATGACGACGAAGCGTCGAAGGTGGGTTGGCTATATAGAACCAGCCACTAGCCCACTCCCGGACCGACTCCGACAACTCTACAGATATATATTGACTAGCTACTTCTAATCTAAGCTGGATGCTAGCTCCTCCGACTACTTCTACCCTTGCATCACTCGGCTGGCACTTCACCCAAAAGAAAAACGGAAAAGGCGAAGGAGGGACATATCCCTAAAAATGCCTCGCAGAGGTGGGAGAAGATAGCGATATGGAAGGCAACATTTGGAGTAATATGATTGAGGGTCAAACCATAGTAATGGAGTAATCCCCTCAGAAAGTCGGATGCAGGGAGACCTAACCCGCGCTCGACGAAGGACTTGAACATCATGATCTCCGTCGTGTTAGGGGCTGGAGCACGATGGTCAAGGTACCTTCCACCCATCCATTAGCTGAGATCGGAGTAACCCCTGCTGAGCCAGATGCACCAACTCTATCTCTCTCGTGTCGGGATTCTTCCAAGAAAGAACTTCGGCTGGACGACATGGGTGGCGTGGCTTTCCGCCGACGGTTTTTTCTTCTTCTCTCCCTGGGATTGCTTTTTTGGACCCATATTGACTACAAGGGTCTTTTTACGCATCAACTGAGGATTGGCTAAGAGAAGCAATGGTCTCGCAAAGCTCTTGGCACCACTATGGATGAATGAAGAAATCACGAAGCAATGATGGCTTATTATAGATCTGTTATGGGAAACCGTTCAGCATCCTCAGACGGCGTTATAGAAACGTCAGAAACCCTAACGGTGACAGACACAGTCTAAACGGCGTCAGAGAGAATAATGCGCAGTCTCGTAAACAGAAATCATCATTATTTCAAAGTCAAGGATATTACTCGGAATCAAAGACAAAGGACTCGGAAGACTTTCCAAGTACCCGGATCTTATCAAATATTACTCGGAATTATACATAGGTACATGATTACATCTTGAGAAGAAGCAGATGCTTACAAATAGCTTCAAATACAAGTACAGCCAAGATGTAAAACACTAATCTAGTATAATCAAGGTACAGAGCCTTGATGAACAAGTGCATCAAGGCCTGGGTTCAGTGAGTCGGAGCAAGCAGGCACAGAACCTTGGGTAGATACTATCTTTTCAGTGCATCCCAAGGCGGGTTCTAGGCTCTATCTCAGCACACAAGGAGCTTGATAGTCGGCCAAACCCTGACGCCTTTTGACAACCTATGACCCCGAGGTTGCCAGCGATGCGGGAGTCACAAGAGTTCTTCTAGGCGCAACTCTGTATCCCTCTGCTCTCGACCACTTGGAAACCACCCTAATGGATGATCCCTTCACAAGAATTCTTCTGGGCACTTCAACTATTTTACATAAGATGGAGTACAAGACTCGGGGGCTCAGACATCTCTACTACGGACATTATGGACATCTCAGAGGTAAAGGAGGCCACACACTACAATAAGTGCAGAATCCTTGCTTCCCAGGCAGGGTATTTATAGGCGGCTACTATTGGTTTATGGACCGAGTCTACAAACACAACGGTGGAGCTTTATACGTACAGTCACATGTAAAACTGTTACCCATGTGAAGCCTGACATGATAGGCTTATCCTATTCACATGTCGATTTCAATGGAAACAGACAAAGGTGTTGCAGTTACACAAGACGACAAGGCATCATTAAAGCGGACCAGTGGTACAGTCACTAGTCAATTATTGTTTTCCTTCACAGTGATTTTTACTCAGTGGGGGTGAAAAAGGGACGTTTGATGAAAACGTTACCCACCCGAAGCTGAATCATTATCACTTGGTTGGATTACCTTAAAGCAGTGTCGTGTATTAACTCCGTACCGTTATGAAGGATTACTTGGATGATATATTCAAGACCCTAAATACCGACTCCTTCAGAACTCGGAACTCAGGCTCGGGGGCTGCAGGGTATATATCATCAGGAAAAGTTTTTCTCAAATAAGGATTAACTGGGAAAAAGGCTCGAAGATCCTCAAAGTTATTTTATAAAATAACAAGAGGCTCGGAGGCTACACCCTATGGGTGCACTTTTTCTAAAAAAGTGCACACCATTGGAGTTTTTTCTTCTACAGAGCACCTCAAGATTTCTCAAGACATTACTCCGGTGATTCTCAAAAGAAGCCGAAAGATAACGTTTTAGAGAAATATTGAAGAGCTCGGGGGCTTGACGGACCAGAATGCCAGAGATATCATCCAAAGATGATCACCCAAGTCCTGGAAGATCCGAAGACATGATACGAAATGTACATGGATTAGGACTTGCACTGTAACTTAGTCGAACTACAGAAGGAAGTGTTTAATTAAATACTCCTCTGTTGTAACCGACTAGGACTCGGTATGTGCCGTGCTTCACCCGATTATATAAGGGGAAGCAGGCGCTTACCCTACCATGGAATAAAAAATCATAACACAAGGCACACGCCGCCACTGGACGTAAGGTATTATGCTATTCTGCGGCCTGAACCAGTATAAATCGTTGTCTCTGTGTTCTCGCCGAGTTCTACGAACGCCGATCCCCACCAAACAAATCGTCCCGGGAAATCTCGTGGCGAGTTGCCAGTTATTAAACACCGACAATCGACAATATAAGATAACAAGGGTCCCAAAGGGTCATGGTGGCGGTATATAGGGTCACGGGGTCTACTCAATTGTCATAAGCTATGGTTTCTATCAGGGGCATCAAGGAAGTGGTGGCCGGCCGGGGCAGCTGGCGCAGTGACTAGGACACCAGCACGATGTCGAGGTAGTCATGATGCGGCCAAGCACCGAGCGAACGTTGGTGACGGTCGGCGCTGGAGCTCGGGGTGGCAACAGGCACGACGTCACGGTCGAGGCCAGTGCACGGCGCGGCACGGTCGAGGGGTGCCTGAGGAGTGCTCGAGGGTGCCTGAGGAGTGTTAGGGTCCGTCGTGGCTCGGCTGACGTCAGCATGACATCAGCAGAGGGCCGTGTGAGTGTGTCATCATGATGACATCATGATGACATCGTTACTGACACGTGTCGGACACTGGTTGGTCCATGTGTTTTGGCTAACGTCAGCATGACGTCAGCAAGGGCCCATGGTGTGATGACGTAAGCGTGACGTCATGATGACGTCACCGTCTACAGGTGTCGGCACCCTATTGCACCATGTGGCACTCTCTTCTCCCGCGGCCGTGGTGATGGCGTGGATGTGGAGCTGGTACAGGATTGGGCGTGAGGATGATGTTTGATTTTTTGAGATCTTGACGAGGCGATCGAGGCGATGGCTCGTGGCTCGTTCGCTCGGAAGAGTTCTGTAATCGAGGTACCTCGAATGGGTCTACACTCGAGGCCGATGTCGTTCACTCGGGAAGTCTCCGTAATCGAGGGGTGCCTCGTTCGCTCGGGAAATCTCCGTAATCGAGGGGTGCCTCGTTCGCTCGGGAAATCTCCATAATCGAGGGGTGCCTCGTTCGCTCGGGAAATCTCCATAATCGAGGGGTGCCTCGTTCGCTCGGGAAATCTCCGTAATCGAGGGGTGCCTTGTTCGCTTGGGAAATCTCTGTAATCGACTCCTAAGGATCGGTTCTGTCTTGAGAAGGGACTCCTCGAGGCTAACGCAGACTGAGCCGTCGGGGCCTGTTCGTGGACCGGCCTAGAGTTCGATTGAGACTAGGGCTCGTTTCCCCGTTTCCTCACGGCCTCGGTGGTGCTCTCAGAGGCGACGGAGAGGCTCCGGCATGGCTCGTGCACGGTGGAGGCGGCGCGAGTCCGCCGATGCGTGAGATTTGAGCGTTGATAGCCTCCGATGCTTCTATTTGTTTGGTCGTGCTTCTCTACCAGACCTTGGCTAGTCTCGTGGGGCTTCGGTGTGGTGCTCGTGAGCTCCAATCATGGCTGGCCGCGGAGACAGCGGCGGTTTGATGCTGGCGGATGAAGTTGGCCAGGTTCCGGGCATGGTGGAGTCGATTTGAGGCTACGGTCTGTTGATTCAGGGCTCACAGCTTGCTCTAATCCTCGCGTTGGTGACCAGTTCGCATGGTGGAGGTTAGTTGCGCGATGGCAGCTTCGACGAGGTCTCGGCCTTCATGGCCCGGTGGTTGTGGTGCTCCTTGGGTTGATCCATCTAGGTGGTTGGGCTCGGGACATCACGACGTAGCTCGACGGCCATTCCTCGTCTACCGAGGCAGCCAGAGTTGGCGGAACGTAGTTGCCATGGCGGCGCACCGTGGTGACGCGGCGGTGGCATGGTGGTGGAGTCCCAGGGCCTGGGGCTCACTCTCGGCCTCCGTCTTAGTGTTTTGCGTGCCTACTGCTACAGCTAGTGATCAGGCGAGATGGAGGTCTTCTACGGTCTCTGGCCTTGCCGGAACGGCGACCTTGCCGTGGCGTCATAGTCCATGGCGGCGGCGTTCGCGTTTGGCCACAACACGTGTTCATCCTTTTGGGCTTGGTCGGTCTTGTGTCGGTGCTGTGCTTGGTGTGCCTGAGCTGGTAGCGGCTCGGTCTACGCACTCAGGTGCAGAGCGCCATGACCAGAGAAGGGGGCATGGAGGTTTGGAACGGTGGCGCAGTGTGCTCACCTTCGGTGTTGAGGCGAATAGGATAGCGGAGCCATGTCAAGTTGATGTCGTGCAGTGGGTTCGCAGTTGTCGTGTCGATCCACGTGATCTTCCTTGCTCCGGCGGCTCCCTCCCGGCTTCTTCCTCTTCTCCGGCGAGCTCTGCGGCGGCGCTGTGCTCAGCTCCGCCTTGCTCGGCCTCCTTGTCCCTCTTCTCACCGGTTAAGGGTGTGGTGTGGCCACCGAGAGGCGGCGAGCTGGTTGGGAAACCCTAGGGGGCTCGTGCTGGCTTTTATAGCGCGGGGCTCGGCTATGGTCGCGGCGGACGGTGATCAAGGACTCGGCGAGATCATGCGAAGTCGGGTTTCTTCGTGGGCGTCAAGATGAAGGCGACACGGAGGCGACATGGTCTGACACGGCGTGGGCCAGGGGTCACATCCGGGGCGTGGCGTTGTCGGGCAGCTCGCGCGGCGTGGGCGAGCAACGAGGGAGGAAGACGACACTATTCTGCGTGGCTGACAGGTGGGGCCACGGTGTTGGGCAGAAGAGGCGGCGTCGGTTGTGCAGGCTGGCTTGCGGGGCTTCACGGGCCGGCCCAGTGTGGCGAGTGGAGAGGAGGAGAAGGGCGTCGCGGCTTGGGCCGAGCAGAGAGAAGAGGGGAACCGGCCTAGTGAGATGGAGAGGGGAGAGAGGGAGAGAAGAGGGAGAGTTTAAGCCCAAGAGAAGAAGAAAGATTTTTCCCATTTTTGCTAGATTAATTTGGGATTAGATCTAGGGGGTTTTCATGATAGTTGGAGAAGGTTTTCGAGAGAGACTCGGGGTAATCCCAAGATAAATACAAGGAGGTTGCTATGGTCTTGTACGTGCTCTCCAACATAAGACTTAAGCTGTAAAAGAATCTCCGGCAAACTTCTACAAGCAATACTATATGAATGCAACAATTTATTTATAATTGTTCCCGGTTTAGCTAGCACTACATGCTCACACAATCAGAGAAAATTTTAAAAAGTCTGAAATTTTGGGTTGTTACACGCAGTCCCCAGACTACAGCCGATAACTCCTTGAGCCATCTTCTAGGATGCTTCTCATCCTTCTCATAAAGCACTTCTTAAGGGCATCTAATATCATGCTATTGGCCCGCTCAACTTGAGCATTCTCCCTGGGGTGGGCCACAAGACATACTTGATGGAGATACACTGGTCTTCACAAAATTTTAGAAGTCATTATTACTAGTGAATGTGGAGCCGAGATCGGTGATGATACTATTTGGCAACTCGAATCTATGACATATGTCCTAGAACAGCTTGGATACCTTTTTAGTTGTACTCGTGACCAAAGGCTTATACTTGATTCACTTCGAAAATTTATCGATGGCGATGTAGACCCATTTGAAACCTCCCGGTGCAGTCTTCATCGTTCTGATCATATACAATCCTCAGCATGCAAAAGGCTAGGAGGTTGGGATCGTTTGTAGTGCCTGCGCTGGGACGTGAATCTGCTTGGCAAAAAATAGGTACCCTTCGCACCGTTGGGCAAGTGCTTCTGCGTCTGCAATAGTTGTACGCCAGTAAAACTTGCTCGAAAAGCCTTGTCGACCAGATTTCTAGAGGCTATATTATTGCCATAAGATCCAGCATGAACTTCTTGAAGTATGTGGACTCCTTCCTCCTGAGAGATGCACTTCTGTAGTGATTCTTCCGTTGCGTTCTTCCGCATCAGCTCTCCATCGACCAGGACAAACTGCTTACTATAACGAATAGTCGCTCCATATCGGTCTTATCGCTCCGCACTTCAGCTGTTGTGAGGTAATTAACGAATGACGCTCTCTCCAATCGTTGCTAGGCGCGGGACCGTCAAGACTAACTACTCGGCAGGGGCTTTTTCTACAACTTCTTGCTCCTGCTTGATTGATGGTGTCTTGTGTCCTGGATGAAAACTCTGTCTGGAACTTGAGCCTTGTCGACCAAAGCTTTGATAATGATCGGTTGCCTCGTTCTTATCACGAACGACATGCTTGAATTCAAGACTATAGAATTTTCCTTTGAGCTTCCTGATTATGCACATTCGCTGGTATAGGACAGAGATGCATAATTACGAAACACCCTAAGGCGTTTAACGCCAAGGGAGACGGCCATACAAAGACCGTGAAGCACGACTTCATACTCGACAACATTATTGGAGGTCGGGAAATGGATCCAGAGAACATAGCGAAGCTCATCCCAGATGGGGAAATTAGTAACATGCCGTTTTCGACGAAATACGGTCGATAGCCCACCTAGGGGTATGCCCAAGGTGGTAGATTAGTGGGGAAGGCGCGTAGGACGACGATCCAGACGTTAACGCAAGGCAAAACTAGATGAACTCAGAGGTTTATCCAGGTTCGGGCCGCTAGGTCAGCGTAATACCCTACGTCCTGCGTCGAGTTGTGTATTCTGTATAGGAATGAATCTGTTTTTCAAGGAGGGTCCCTGCTCGCCTTATATAGTCACGGGGAGCAGGGTTACAGATCTCGGTAGATCAGGTCTATCGAAAGTATGAGGAAACTAAATCAGTTACAATCAGCATACCACACGGGATGCGATATTTCCTCTAACCGACTAAGTTTCCTTGATCGCCAATCCTGCAAGGACCTCTACGCCGCCCGACCAGGTGGATCGTATCGGCATCGAGTTGGGCCAGCTTCTTCGAAGTAGCCCGTGTCTAGTCGTGAGGGTATATGGCACTACTAGAGAACAGGCCTTTGGACGATTTGCAAAATCAGCATTAGCCACGGAAAAATTTGCGCCCGGGACTAGAAAGGCTTTAGCCCCGGTTGGTAACACCAACCGGGACTAAGCTCGGCTCAATTGTCAGAGGGGCCTTTAGTCCCGGGTTGGTGTTACCAACCGGGGCTAAAGACCGGCCTTTAGCCCCGGCCGTAACACCAACCGGGAGTAAAGGTTTTGCCCCGGTTGGTGTATGCAGCCGGGCTAAATGTTGGCATCTTTAGCCCCGGGCCGTAACACCAACCGGGACTAAAGGTTTTGCCCCGGTTGGTGTATGCAGCCGGGCTAAATGTTGGCATCTTTAGCCCCGGTTGGTAACACCAACCGGGACTAAAGGTTTTGTTCCGGTTGGTGTAAAAAATTTTAGCCCCGGCTGGGAATAAGGACCGGGGCTAAATGTCCCTCCCTATATTTGAAATGTTCTTTACTCCAGCCGTGCCCGAGCTCCTGTCTTCATTTTCTTCATTCAGTCACTGCTTGCTCTTGCTTGCTTGTTTGCTCTCTTCTCCTCGGTGATTTTTGTTTGTTAACACATCTCCGGCGATTGATTTATTTCATCACATCTACACCGCCATCGACTCGTTGAAAGGTTACTAGCTTAAGTTATTCATTTTTGTAGCTATTTTGAGTTCATTGACTTGATAGTTCAAATTATTAATCTAAAAACAAAATATGACCGTTTAATTAGTTTATTTTAGTCTTTTAGAGAAATGTGACCGGTTTAGAAAACAAAATATATAAATACTTAGTTTAGAAATGTGACGGTTTAAATTAGTTTTTTTTGAAATAGAGATCATTTAAATCATTTGTTTACATAAAATTAGAAATATATAATACTTTAGTTTAGAAATGTGACAGTTTAATTAGTTTTTTTGAGGAATAGAGATCATTTAAATCATTTGTTTACAGAAATTAGAAATATATATAATTTAGTTTACACAATGTGACCGTTTTAAATAGTATATTTTATTATTTTGGAGAAATAGAGATCAGTTAAATTAGTTGTTTACAGAAATTAGAAATATATAATACTTTAGTTTACAAAATGTGACCGGTTTAATTAGTATATTTTATTATTTTGGAGAAATAGAGATCAGTTAAATTAGTTGTTTACAGAAATTAGAATATATATAATACTTAGTTTACAAAACGCAGAAGGATGCCTGGTTGGTATGTTGTTTTCGAGGGCACCAAACCAGGTATTTACACCAGCTGGGCCGAGTGCAGTCAGTATGTCCTCAAAGTTAAGGGAGCTGTGCATAAAAAGTACAAGTCTTTTGAGGAAGCTTCTGCAGCTCTAGATGCTTTTAACTCAGAATCAACTCAATTCCTACTGCACCTACCCCCTAACCTTACTTACCTATCCGGTTGGAGTGGCAGACAGTACATCTTGTTGGACTGTGATGTGGGAGAAATGTTGCATGTGTTGTTTTTATAGGCTGCAGCTGTTATCTTGATGTAATAATTAATTAATTAGACAAGTTCAACTGCTACTACTTTTATGCCACCAGTGATTCTTACTAATTTTATGTCAGACATTTTATAATTTTATTTGTTTATAAGAATGAGAGATCGATATAATTATGTGATATGTCATATAATGCAGACGATGACACGTCACTGGATGTACAATGTCGATCGTCGCTCAAAAGAGTTCATTGATGGCGTGCATTATTTTTTAAGAGTGGCCGAGGCAAACAAGCGGAATGGTTTTATGTGCTGCCCATGTGCCCTTTGTAATAATTCGAAGGAATATTCTAGCTCAAGGAGTCTTCACTCACACTTGTTCAAGTCGGGTTTCATGCCAAACTATAGTTGTTGGACGAAGCATGGAGAAACTGGGGTTATGATGGAAGAAGGTGAAGAAGAACAATTGGACCCTGACGATGACATTATTGCTCAATACGGTGACTTTGGTGATACTGCAATGGAGAAGGTGAAGAAGAGGCAAGTGCAGGAGACACAGTCGCTGAAGATGATGCCTCTGGTGATGTCATTCGTGATGCACAAAGAGATTTCGAAAGTGATAAGGAGAAGGCTAAGTTTGAATGTATGCTAGAGGATCACAGGAAATTACTATATCCGTCTGCTGCAGATGGACAAAAAAGTTAGGCACAACACTTGAGTTGCTACAATGGAAGGCACAGAATGGTGTATCTGATAAGGATTTTGGACAATTATTGAAGATTATAAACAAAAGATGCTTCCGAAGCCTAACGAATTACCCGCCACTACGTACGAAGCAAAACAAGTGGTCTGTCCTTTGGGTTTAGAAATCCAGAAGATACATGCATGTCCTAATGACTGCATCCTGTACCGTGGCAAGGAATACGAGAATTTGGACGAATGCCCTGTATGTAACGCGTCACGATATAAGATCAGGCGAGATGACCCTGGCGATGTTGAGGGTGAAGAACGTCCCCGGAAGAAAATCCCGGCCAAGGTTATGTGGTACGCTCCTATAATACCACGCCTGAAACGTCTGTTCAGAAACAAGGACATGCAAAGTTGGTGCGATGGCACAAAGAAGACCGTAAGGTAGACAACATGTTGAGACACCTGCAGATGGGTCCCAGTGGAGAGCAATAGAAAGAAAGCAAGATGCTAGAAACTTAAGGTTTGTTTTAAGTACGGACGGGATGAATCCTTTTGGGGAACAGAGCAGTAGTCATAGCACGTGGCCTGTTACTGCTATGTATGTACACCTTCCTCCGGGTTATGCTTGAAGCGGAAGTTCATTATGATGCCCGTGCTCATTCAAGGCCCGAGGCAGCCTGGGCAAACGATATCGATGTCTTCCTGAGGCATTAGTTGAGGAACTCCTACTTTTAATGGAGTAAATCAGGTGTAACGTGTGTGGGATGATTACAAACAGGAACACTTTGACTTGCTGCGAGCATTGTTGTTCGTAACAATCAATGATTGGCCTGCTCTAAGTAATCTTTCAGGACAGTCAAACAAGGGATATAATGCATGCACACATTGTTTTGATGACATGGATAGTGTATATTTGAAAAAATGTAGAAAGGTAGTGTATCTTGGGCATCGTCGATTTCTTTCGATGAATCACCAGGTTAGAAAGAAAGGCAAGCATTTTAAAGGTGAGACAGACCACCGGAGCAAGCCTCGCAACAGAACTGGGGAAGATGTACTTGAGATGATTAAGGATGTGAAAGTAGTCTTTGGAAAGGGGACGGGCAGTGAACCTGTTCCGAAAGACGCTATGGGACACGCACCCATGTGGAAGAAGAAGTCAATATTTTGGGAGCTACCCTATTGGCATGTACTAGAGGTCCGCCACGCGATCGACGTGATGCACCTGACAAAGAATCTTTGTGTCAACCTTCTAGGATTCATGGGTGTGTACGGGAAGTCTAAGGATACACTTGAAGCACGACAAGAGTTGCAGCGCATGAAAGAACGAGACAACCTACATCCAGAGAAGACAGATGATGGACGCCATTACTTAAGACCTGCTAGCTACACTCTTAGCAATGAAGAGAAGGAAATCATGTTTGAATGCCTAAACAGCATCAAGGTCCCATCTGGATTCTCCTCCAATATAAAGGGAATAATAAATATGCAAGAGAAGAAATTCCTAAACTTAAAGTCGCATGACTGCCACGTGCTTATGACGCAATTGCTTCCGGTTGCTTTAAGAGGAATTCTACCTCCACATGTACGTCTTGCCACTGTGAAGCTCTGTGCATTCCTCAATGCAATTTCTCAGAAGGCAATTAATCCACTAGAACTGGCTACTCTACAGAATGATGTGGTTCAATGTCTTGTGAGCTTTGAGTTGGTGTTTCCTCCATCCTTCTTTAATATCATGACACACCTCCTAGTTCACCTGGTCAAGGAGATTCATATTCTCGGTCCTGTGTTCCTACACAACATGTTCCCCTTTGAGAGGTTCATGGGAGTACTGAAAAAATATGTTCGCCAACGTGCTCGGCCAGAAGGAAGCATCGCCAAGGGCTACGGGACAGAGGAGGTCATTGAGTTCTGTGTTGACTTCATTCCTGACCTTGACCCGATTGGTGTTCCTGAATCGCGGCACGAGGGGAGGCTATGTGGAAAGGGGACACTAGGGAAGAAAACATATATCGGTACGGGGAATGATTATTTCAATAAAGCGCACTACACAGTTCTTCAAAACTCAGCCGTGGTGGATCCATATATCGATGTACACAAGGAGTTCCTACGATCCCAATTTCCAGAGAAGAATGAAGTTTGGATAACACGTGAGCACATGAATACTTTTAGCACTTGGTTGCGAAAGGAATGTCTGGGTAATAACAATATTGATGAGCAACTATATTTGTTGGCTAGGCAACCGTCATGGCACATCCTCACGTACAAAGGGTATGAGATCAATGGAAACACATTTTACACCATGGCCCAAGATCAAAGGAGCACGAACCAAAACAGTGGTGTTCGCGTAGATGCCACAGACCCATCTGGGAAGAGGCAAACATATTATGGCCGCATAGAGGAGATTTGGGAACTAGACTACGCACCTGATTTTAAAGTCCCTTTGTTCCGATGCCAATGGGTCAAGGCGACCGGAGCCGGAGTAACAGTTGACAAGGAGTATGGAATGACAACAGTGGATCTCAACAATATTGGATACAAAGGTGAACCATTCGTCCTTGCTGCTGATGTGACTCAAGTGTTCTACGTGAAAGACATGTCTACAAAACCCAAGAGAGGGAAAAATGATGATAAATTAACCAAAGAGCCAAAACGCCACATAGTTCTTTCAGGAAAAAGAAACATCGTGGGAATTGAGGACAAGTCAGACATGTCAGAAGATTATGAAAGGGATGACCGAATACCGCCCTTCAGTGTTACCAAAGACCCAAGCATCCTGCTAAATGCTGAGGAGACTCCATGGTTACGACATGATCATGACCAAGGAACATACGTCAAGAAAAAGATCACCAGTGTACCCGCTTGATATATATATAGTGATTTTTAACTAATATTATATTACAGCTAATAATGATTATGCATAGTCATGGTTCGTTGATGTCGTTGTCGAAATGACTTGATTTATTTTTGGCAAGCATATGAGCCCAACTTGATGCCCCACAAGTGGTGTTAGATTTTTCTGATCATTATTTTAATTATTACATTTTTTCTATGTCGAATGAGATAAAAGTTGGTAAAAGTTTGGCTCAATTCGTGGATTATTTTGTTGGTAGGCCCAATTGAACTATAATTATTGGGTGCAAGTGTGCGGTAATTCAGTTAAACCGGAAAAAGTAGCAAACCATCTCCGAAAAAACACAAACTTATTGGTTTCCTCACCCGTGCCAACTTATTTGGACAATAAAAGATAAACAACCCAAAATTTAACGTTCATATAATACAAAAAATATTTTCCTATCGAGCACCGGTTGTTTCAGATATTTAAATTTAACATTTTATTTTTGCATTAACAAAATATAAATTTTTCTTTACATTTATATTTGTTATTATAAGAAAAGAAAAGAATTTATGTTACAAAATTTTCTACTATACAATAAGGTAAAAGGAAACACAAATGTTTTTTAAGTAATTTTATGCCAAATATTGAATTTACTATGCAAATAACAAGTATTACAACATATTAATATACCCAAAACCTAATTCAAAACCAAAAAACACAGAAAACCCAAAAATAAAGGCGGGAGAAGACCCTTTAGTCCCGGGCCGTAGCACCACCCGGGACTGAAGGAACCTTTAGTCCCGGGCCGTAACACCACCCGGGACTAAAAGTCACCCCTTTAGTCCCGGGTGGGCTTACGCCCCGGGACTAAAGGTGTTAGTCCCGGGCCGTAATACCACCCGGGACTAAAAGTCACCCCCTTTAGTCCCGGGTGGGATTACGCCCGGGACTAAAGGTGTTTAGTCCGGGCGGTGCCACGGCCCGGGACTAAAGCCTCCCCGCCTATATAGGACACAGTGCCCTCCTTCCTCAGATCGACGTCAGACGCCCGAGCCGCCGCCCTCCTCCCTCCGTCGTCCTCCTCGAGCTCTCTCGCCGACGTCCGCCTCCCCGTCGTCCTCTCCCGCGCCGCCCTCCTCCCTCCGTCGATTCGGCCCTCGCCGCGTCTCCTCTCGCGCGGGCGCGCCGCCGCGCGACTCGTCCTCGCCGTTCGCCGCGCGCGCGCGCTGCCGTCCTCGCCGTGGTGCTCGCCGGCGCCGTCGTCCTCGTCGTGGTGCTCGCCGTTCGCGCGCGCCGTCGTCCTCGCCGTGGTGGTGCTCGCCGGAGTGTGCGTGTGTTGTGTGTGCGTGTGCTCGCCGGCCGGTCTGCTCGCCGTGGTGCTCGCCGGCGCCGTCGTCCTCGTCGTGGTGCTCGCCGTTCGCCGCGCGCCGTCGTCCTCGCCGTGGTGATGCTCGCCGGTGTGTGTGCGTGTGTTGTGTGTGCGTGTGCTCGCCGGCCGGTCTGCTCGCCGTGGTGGTGCTCGCCGGCCGGTCTGCTCGCCGTGTGTGTGTGTGTGCAGTGTATAGAAAAAAAAAAAGAAAAAGAAAAAAGAATGAATCATGTGTTCCTTTGGACAATTATATATGTTCATAGAAAAATGAATATATATTTATAGAAAATATGTATAGAAAATGTTTTTTACCCTAACAAAATAGTATGTTTTTACACATGTAGTCCGTCGCCGCCATCCTCACCGCGACTAAAGGTGCCCCGTCGTGACATCCTCGCCATTCGCCGCCGGCCGTTGCTCCCCTTGTGCCGTCGTGTCTCGTCCTCGCCGTCGTCTCGCGGCCGCTCCGGCCGTGTGCCTCCGTCCTCGCGCTGCCGGTGAGGAGTGCCACCGCGCGTGCGTGTGTGTGTGAAGTGTTTGTGCGTGTGCGTGTGTAGTGTGTAATTAAAGTGTGTGTGCACTGTGTGTGTAATAGGAAAAGGAAAATAGAAATCCATATGAATTGAAAATAGAAAATAGTTTTTACCCTAACAAAATATTATGTTTACACACATGTAGATAAAAGAGATTGGTCGCGTTGACCGCGCCGTCCGCCGTCATCCTCACCGTGTGATCCTCACCGCAACGTGATCTTCGGCGTCGTCTGTTGTCGTCCTCACCGCGACATCATCCTCGCCGTCGTCCGTCGTCGTCCTCTCATCAACGGTGTGTCTTTGCATGTGTTAGATGGAGGAGGAATAATCACTTAGATAATTTGGTTTAGATATGTAAACATTTATTTATATCGGTCATATATATGTTTATGAAATAATCACTTGGATATGTTTATGGAATAATCACTTGGATATGTTTATAGAATAATCACTTGGATATGACTTTTCGATCATGTCGGTAGTGTTATTTTTACGAATATAGTCTTCATGGATATATGTTATTTTTAATGTTGTCAAAACCTACACCCCAAACCCCAAACCCTAAACCCTAAACACTAAACCCTAAACCCTAAACCCTAAAACCCTAAACCCTAAACCCCAAACCCTAAACCCCAAACCCCTAACCCTAAACACCAACCCGAAACCCCAAACACGAAACCCCAAACCCTAAACCCCAAACCCTAAACCCCAAACCCCTAACCCTAAACACCAATCCCGAAACCCAAACACGAAACCCTAAACACTAAACCCTCAACCCCAAACCCCTAACCCTAAACACCAAACCCGAAACCCAAAACACGAAACCCCAAACACTAAACCCCAAACCCTAAACCCCAAACCCTAAACCCTAAACCCGAAACCCCAAACCCCTAACCCTAAACCCCAAACACTAAACCCCAAACCCCAAACCCTCAACCCCAAACCCCTAACCCTAAACACCAAACCCGAAACCCAAACACGAAACCCTAAACACTAAACCCCAAACACTAAACCCCAAACCCCAAACCCTAAACCCTAAACCCGAAAACCCAAACCCCTAACCCTAAACCCAAACCCGAAACCCCAAACACTAAACCCCAAACCCAAACCCTAAACCCCAAACCCCAAACCGTAAACCCTAAACCCGAAACCCAAAACCCGAAACCCTATGCACGTTAGTTGCAAAAATATGGTGTTTATTATCCTCCATGTCATTCGCAGAAATGGCCGACCCAGTTGACAACATGGAGGAGGAAATGTACGAATTAATCAACAGCGGCGCTAATCAAAATTTAGCAGGTGATGATAACAATAATCAAGAAGTAGATGACGGCAGTCAATACTTTGCCGATTATGAAGAAATAATGCAAGAAAATACTGGCGAGGTATATACCTACAATAATCTCTATGTGCACATGAAATTCTAAATTTATAAATGTATTTATAATCTACTGTTCCTACATATGTAGCCCTCCGGATCGACAACGACTACCGGGAAGAGTAGGACCGTACGAGGTCCGAAGAAGCCGTTGGAGGGCCGGTACATTATCTCAGAATTCAACGAGGAAACAGGCCAAGTACTTGGAGAACATGCACAAAGATTTGTTGCCCACTGTGGGTGCCTTGTAAGGGATAAGATCCCGATCAGTGCTCGTGAATGGAAGAAAAAGGCAAGTGCTCCTGATATAAGTTTTGTCTCTGATCTTGATAAGGAACTGGTTTGGCAAGAGGTCCTTGCACATTTCACACTTGAAACAGAAGATATAAATTTGAAGGCCAGAGTTCGGGACTGGGCTATGAAGAAAATGGCAACACTATTCCAGGGCTGGAAGAAGAACTTATACAACAAATTTATCAAGAAGGACCAAACTCCGGATTTCAACACTAAGGCCTACGTCAAGTTGAGGCCATTTTGGGATGAGTTTGTAGAATTCAAGAAATCAGAAGAGAGTGAGGCACGGATCAGAAGGAACCAGCAGAATGCCCGACAAAAACAATACCACCATCACTTGGGATCAGGTGGCTATAAGAGTGCCATTCCTAAATGGGAAAGAATGGAACGAGAGTTGCAAGCCAAGGGCATTGAACCAGAATCGATAAACTGGCCTGAGCGCGCCAAGTATTGGTTTTTTGGTCATGGAGGAAGCCTGGACCAACAAACAGGAAGGGTACACTATGGCGAAAAACTCCAAAGAGCAGCAGAAAGATTTGTTTATGCTAGAGAAATGGCTGCCAGTGGCAGGTGGCAGCCGAACAGAGACAAGGACGAGCTGACATACGCCCTGGAGAATCTTGAACATGGTGGGAGAACCAGAGGCTATGGGGAGCTGTCATGGGTACATGCCTTCCCTCAGGACAAAGAGACCTATAGAAGCCGCGCGAGAAAGAAGGAGGAGGAGGCACAGCGCATGCGCCGGTTAGAAGAAATGGTTATTCAGTCACAGGCCGCGGCTCTTGAAGCAGTTGAGCGAGAAAAAGCACTTGAAGGCAGAATGAACGAGGAAATAAAAAGGCAAGTGCAGTTAGCAATGCAAAGGCAATCTGCATCAGAGCCGGGAGTCAATATCAGCCCCCCTGAGCAAATGAAAAGCAGTTGCGCTTCCACAGAGGTCTCAGACGCAGCACTGCGCTTTCCTGTGGACGACATCACCGAGCCTCTCACGACATGTGAACTGCACATTCCACAGGGGAATACCACAGTCATGGTGGCTATAGGTGTTGTATCTCCTATCGATCCTACGAAGACACCAAGAAGTCATGGAGCAATAATACCTCCTGGATATGCTAGCGTCTCGGTGGACAGGGTGGTAAAAGGTTACGAGAATGTCGAACTTGACATTAAAGGAGGTGATGGCGAGAATACATTAGGAGAAGCGGAGAAGACATTCATATGTTGGCGCAAGCGCTATATCATAATTCCTGGCGTATCACCTCCTCCTCCTCAACAACCTATCCCTAGGTGTGTATGAAATTAGTGAATGAAACTTAATAGTATTGGTGAGCTAATAGTATAAATGGATACTCATACCATGTTGTTTTCGCAGCAGGACATCCCCCAACCTAAGTCCAATTCTACATTCACCACATGATCACAGTGTTGCGGACGATGATGATCAAGATCAAATACGACGGGATCCATCACCGCCACCGGCCCCATCTCCTCCACGACGGGATCCAACACCGCCACCGGCCCCATCTCCCCCACGGCGTGATCCAACGCCGCCACCGGCCCCATCTCCTCCACGACGAGATCCAACACCGCCACCGACCCAACCATCTCCTCCAAAGCGGGCTCCGACACCGCCACCTGCCCCATCTCCACGGCGGGTTCCAACACCTCCACCGCCAACAAAGAAGAGGCCTGTCACACAAACAAAGGCGTCAGCCCCACCACCTCCGAAGAAGAAAGCACCTGTGAGAAAATCAGCTCCCAAGATGACAAAACTTGCATATGACATGACCGAGGAGGAGACTGACGCTGCAGTGCAAAAAGACTGTAACAAGTTCTTCGAAGCTGCCATTGCTAGTGGTCGAGCAAAGCGAAACCCGGAGAAGCCGTACCTTTTGTTCGTCCTGAAAAACTAAGGCAAACTGTGGACGCTCACCAAAAAAGGTACGTGCTGCCCGTAAGGCTTCGCCAAAATCAGACTATGATCGCACACTTAGCAAATCACTTGAGGAGGCCAAGAAGGCAAAGAAGAGAGCAGGAAAGGGTGTCCCACAGCTCGGGGAACAAGAGAAGCAATCAGTGCCAGATCTAGTTGTTGATAATGAATACGGTACAAACATGGAAATCATACAACGAGCATATGGAGACGTTGATCCTGCGCAACTGCTCGCATTTTTTGAGGAAACTGGTTTGAATGTGGAAAACATACTCGGAGAAGCAGGCATCAAAAGTGCTCCAGAAGTTGATAAATGGAAGAGGGCATATGTATATGGCCAAAGTCTATACAACCCAGCGGCCCTGAGGGATCTTGGTACACAGATGCACTTGCTAAATCAGTGGTACCTTACGGCGTGTGGCAGAAAAGCTGATGACTACATTTGCGTCAGAATTAGAGACCATGATTACTTCCGTGGTGATGACATCATATATGTTCAGTTTAATGAGTTACATCAGCTCTGCCACATGGACGCTCTCGACAAATCTCTCGTCAGCTGCTTTTGCCTGTAAGTGATTGTTTCCTTTAATAATCTCACTTTAGCTTATGTATATGTATAAGTAATTATCCTCACACTGCTAGCAAGCGTTTGTAAACATGTGCAGAAACATGATGAGACAACTAAGGCATAAAAATGACAAGGAGATTGGTTTCATCGATCCATATATCGTCTTCAAGCACCCAAGCAATACTCACTCGGATGCATGGAAAACTCAAACAGAGAGTAATTTGCGGAGGTTCTTGGTAAACCAAAGGGACAAAAGATATATACTATTCCCCTACAACTTTAGGTGAGTTTTGTTATCATATGCACATTTTATTATAGGTTGACATAAAGATATATATATGTGTTGACTATATAAACATAAATGCAGTTTTCACTGGATTCTAATGGTGATCGATCTCCACGAGAGTCGTTTGCTAATCTATGACTCTCTGAGAAAACCACAAGAAGATTACCAAGATATGATTATATTATCCGAGGGTAATGTGATCTTTAAATATTGATTCTTGCTATAGCTCTTTAACTCTGCAATAGTTAATTAACGTTCCAATTATTGTGAAGGGTTTGGACTTGGTTTGTTCAGAAACACCGTCCGGATCTGAAAGCGCAACTTCCTGATCCTCTAGTCCTAAATGTAAGTTGTAGAGTACCTCCCTGCCTCTTTACCTTAATTAGCATCACTCAGCAGACGCACGCTCAACCGAGAGTACTCTTTTTACATATTGTACAGTGGGTTCTACGGCAGTCACCGGGAAACAATTTATGTGGGTACTATGTTTGCGAGTTCCTGACGGTGTATGAAAAAAGAACTCCTTTACAGAGTCAGCAAGTACGTAACATGTAAATAAATTTATTTTATTTTTTGTTGCTATTACATAAATATTATGTATGTTAATACTTTCTTTTTATTTTAATCCAAATTGAAGGAGACATGGTTGAAGAACCAGGTGATGGATAAGGTCCGCCTCAAAGCAATTCAAGAGACCATCGCGGGCTTCCTTAATGACCATGTCCTTAAGTCTGGCACCGAGTATTGGTTTAATAAAGACGAACCAATGAAGCCAAACCAAGATGAACACTTGTATGACCTCTAAGTTAGGAACGGTATTATATTTGTGTGTAAATATCAAGTTAAGCATGCATGATGGATAATGTTGTATATTTTATGTACATATGTGTGTATAGCTAGCTCTATATATATATATATGTATAGTTTCATATTTCATTTGTGTGTAATTGTAAATTTATGTGTTTATATATATTTATTAGCAGCGAAGAATAATACGTGTATTTGAAACTGGCCTAATATAATAGAATATATTAGCAGCGAAGAATACGTATTAGAAAACCTAATGTAATTGTAAAACCAAAAACAATAACCAATTGAAAAGAACAGAAAAAGAAAAAAGAAAAAAGCAGATGGATCTTTAGCCCCGGTTGGTAACACCAACCGGGACTAAAGAGGCCAGCCACGGGGCCCGGCTGGAGGCCCTTTAGCCCCGGTTGGTGTTACCAACCGGGGCTAAAGGTGCCTCCAGCCGGGCCCCCGTGGCTGGCCTCTTTAGTCCCGGTTGGTGTTACCAACCGGGGCTAAAGGTCCCTCCATTAGCCCCGGGCCATGGAACCGGGGCTAAAGGTCGGGGCTTTAGTCCCGATTCCTTAGCCCGGCTCCATGTCCGGGGCTAAAGGCCAAAATGGCCCGGGGCAATAGGCCTGTTCTGTACTAGTGATACCAGCAGTTGGGCCCATTCGCAGACTTAGATATACGTAACACAAGTTTCATATGGACGTGATGTCCCTGCTTGGTGTTTCAACCGGCCGCTGGCCTTATCTTTCCGTCATCTCCGTTAATGTCGCCATCTCTTCTCCGTTCCTTCCCCTGCTCAAGAACACTAACACATCTTGCATCTCGCCGGGCAGCGCCCACGCGGAGCTCCGCACCCACGCTGGAGCCCTCCACACGCCGGATCCTCGACCACGCCGGAGTTCCCGCACCCAGTTGGGAAGCAGACCCCTGCCGTAGCTCCCATCCCCAGTCAGAGCTCCCGCATGTGCCGTCGTCCCGCCCCAAGGTGGAACGTCTGCCCCTGCCGTATCCCCGCCCCTAGCCAGAGGCTCGCCCTGTCGTCGCTCCTGACCCAGCCGAAGGTGAATCCAGGGTGGCCTACGGTCTACCGGAGTCTTGTTCGTCGGGCGCGCCCAGCTGTCGAACCATGGTCGGGCAGTGAATACAAGTCCGATGAAGTTTAACTTCAACGGATTCGAGCGCGACGGCTAGAGGCAGGAGGGGTGCCTTTTGCCATGTTCCATTGGTCCGTATACAGAGCAAGCAGCAGGCGACAAAGACGAGTGGTTCCTCAAGTGCCCGTACAATATCAAGGTTATGATTTCTGACATTTTTTTGCTCACTTTGTTTTGATGGATATCTGAATTGTGCCCTCCATTTTTTATTGCAGGGTGATCCTACTACCTGCCCCTACATCTGCTCTGAGTTGCAGTATGAAGCCTTGGAGCAAAGGAACATCGATCACAGATTGGGAAGTATGAAGCTGGTGACTGTTGCGCTGAATTGAAGGAAGAACTGCAACATGTCAAGCAAACACTTGACAGTGTCGTATCCGAGCTGTGGAAAATGAGAGTGCAACTTGTGAGGCCATTCCTGCAGTGAAGACTGAAATGAAGAGAAAAAATATGCAGATTGTGGTGGATTCATCTGTGTTAGCGCCGTTTTCTAGGATTTGTCGGTGTTCTGCTTGGTGTGCTTGTTGCCACAATGTGAGTGAACAGATTGTAGCAGTATGTGTGTCTATTGTGTGTATGTGGTTGTATGCTACTTGACTTGAAATCAAATGTATGGAATGAATGCTACTTTGGCCATTATCTTGTATGCTACCAGACTTGAAATGAAACGAAATATAGTTGCTAGTATCTTGTGTAACAGAAATATATATGCCACTTTGCCATTTGGACTAGAAATGCAGCACATATACCATATATATATATATATATATGCCATTTTGGCCATTTGGACTAAAAATGCAACACATGCTTCATTCACACAGCCAGGTTCAAATGCCATTTAGGCCATTACATATCAGGTTCAAATTCAGTTTCAAAGGCCAATAGGCCACTTACACAACCAAGTTGTCATTTGGCGAGTACAGAACAGGTCCAGATTCCCAGGCCATAGGCCATTTACACAACCAAGTTGTCATTTTGGCGAGTACAGAACAGGTCCAGATTCCCAGGCCATAGGCCATTTACACAACCAAGTTCACAGGCCATTACATATATGAGGTTCACTGGCCATAAAGGCTATTTGCCATTACACAAAAATAAGCTGCTTCTTGTTCATCAATTACTGCCCATCATTTATCATATCAAATAGGCTTCTAACAACCTTTGTTGGTGGAGCTGTTTTTTTCATCAATTTCTTTTTCACTGGTGTCTTCTTCTTTGTAGGGTCTTCTTTTTTTAGCTGTCTTCTTCTTCTTCTTCTTTACTTGGATGATCCAGCTTCATCTTCTGTAGCCTCCTCCTGCAACATTGTATAGCAACAGCAACAACAGTTCAAGATTAATTATTTTTGATATCCATATGTGGTTAATAGATGGAAATTGAAAAATTTGTACCTTTTATTTGTACAGCAGGCAGCAGCCTACCATTTGGTCCCATCTCAGGTTCCTTGCATGTCTTGGCAAAGTGCCAAAACCCACACCTGTCACATTTCCACTTTCTTCTTTGTACTATTTTTTTCCAAGCACCCTTATCCTACCACTTTAGGCCTGCCTGGTCTTCTCCAAGTATTGGTGGGAAAACTTTGAATCCCAAGTCAAATGAGGCCATGGGACCTGTCTGGCATAGGTCCACTCTCTCTTCGTATGCAGGTCTAACTTCGCAACAGAGTAATACTCATGGACAAAGTCAGAAATTTGGATTCCTCTGTTAGACAAAAATCCAAGCCAAGGCTGCTTGCAAGGTTTACCAGTTATTGGCATTCCCTGCAGGAACACTTGTGTTTTCAAGATCAAGGTGTGCCTCTTTGCTTGTTCCAGTCATCCAATATTGTGACCTCTGCAATTCCATCGTCACAGGCCGCAACTTGACTACTTTCAATTGTTGCTAATTGCATTGAGTTCCTGATTACACCTGGGAGGATGCCATCCTGCCACGGCCTTGCAATCTTCTTCCTAATGTACCTCTTCCCATTATGAGTTCCCTCAGCCTGTCAACTAACTCATGTAGGTGAAGTCCCTTCAGTTTTTTAATTTGTGCATTGAAACTCTCAAACACATTATTAGTTAGGTAATCACACTTGCTAAGCTCTGAGAAGCCAACATGTACAAATCTTGAATGGTGTCTTGAAGTACTCAAATTGCAGCAGGAGCAAACTCAAAAATTTCTTCATATGCCACCTGAACATACCTTCTGTGTAGTTCCTTGCAGCAGGATACAAATGGTCAGTGAACACATCACCTGAGTAGTGCTCATAAAAGTTTTGGTACAAGTGCCTCATGCACTCTCTGTTCTCAGCATGTGGGAAGACAGCTCCCACAACCTTTTCTAGTCCTTTACAAGCATCTGAACATTCACTAATCCTGGAGGGTCCCCACAGCTTTGTGAAATTCTGGATGAACCACTCCAGTTATCCTCAGTCTCTGTGTCAAAAACGCCATAAGCAATATGGTACAACCAATTATGTCCATCAACCCCAGTAGCCGAAACCAACTGCCCAAGGTACTTTCATTAAGACTAGAAGCATCTAAACCAATAAATGGTCTGCAACCAGCTAAGAACCCATCAATGCATGGCTTCAAAGCAACAAATATCCTTTTGAACCTATGTTGTTCACCTACTGTTTCTAACTCTATTTCTCAATGCTACAGGAGAACTTATTTCAATTTGTGCAGCCCAATTGAATAGAAGTTGAAAACTTTCCTCATAAGACCCATGAATTGGTCAAGAGCAAACTGCAAACCTGACCAGCTTTGGAGTACTTTAACTTATTCCATAGTCACCCTCCAATTTATCCTTCACATCCGTAGGACCCTTATTGGATTCTTTTTCACCCAATCAGCTAGCCTATCTGCACACCAACCCTGACTTGCCATCTTCCTTCTCTAAGTTTGGTGGTAGGACAATTGTGCTTTTGAAAAAGCTTTTTTATCTAAAAACAGTCAAAAATAGGTCAAAACAAGTCTAAAAAATAGGTCACATAGTTCAAAAAAAAGGACTCATATGGACATATTACCTTTATTGTCTTGTTATCATAAATTGTAGATGCATGTATGCGCCAAGGACAACCACTGGCAGCACAAGCCGCTATGAACCTTGTCTTGTCTGTTTTCAACCGAGCAAACTCAAAACCAGACTTCACAGCATGGTGTCTAATAGCTTTCCTGAATGCAATAATATCAGGAAAAAGTCCCCCATCACTATGTTTGGATTCTCATGATCATGGAGTACATGCACCTCAAGAGGGTCGTCATCATCAACTTCATCATCAACAGCAAAAGCATTTTCATCAGATGGGTGCATCAACATTAGCAGCTGGCTGTGCATTATAGATTTGTTCATCATCAACTCCAACATAATTCAGGATTATCAAAGATATCAGGCTCCCTTTCAAGATCTACAGCGACATCATCAGTGGCTGCTCTGAATTGTTAGCAGCCGCATTACTGGGTTCTAACTCAACAGCTGCCTCTGGATTTTCAGGAGCAGCACTACTTGGTCATCCAGAATGAAAAAATCATTGTTGGGTACCTCAAATCTAACCACGGGAGGAAGCACACATAAAGGTGGTAAGTCATCAATTCGGCATTAGTACCAAGGGATTATCAAACACCCCCACTAAGATCTGACACCCATCTCTTCCTTGTACATTTCAAAGACATCAAGCATCTGAATTTCACTAACAATCTGACGTCCTCGTGCAGTCTTTTGTCAAAGAACCATAGTGGGCAACTGGTTAGAGGACACATTCAATTACATTTGCAATACTCCAATCAACAGTTCAAAGGGTTAAAGACCCAAACTCCACATCCACTTAATCACAGTGCCTTTGGTATATGATTTCCTACCATCCAGTCTTTTGTAGCGAAACCCTCGACTTTAACCTCTACCGCGAACATATCTTTCTATGAACAATCAAATCGAACCCCAAATCGATGTGTAAATAGGAAAGCACAAGTCAAGTACAGTACATGCTCACAACAAAAAGGGGCGCAGAAATTACCTGTTGTCGCAGTCCTCCATCTTCGGGGAAGCACTACGGCGCAGATCCACGAAGACCCGACCTGCCATCTTCAAGGGTCCTGCATCTTCTACGCTGGATGCGCCGACCAGAGCCTCGCCAACACCAGTAGCTGTCACCGCCGTTGCACGTCCACAGCTCGGCGTCACACCTCCGCAGCTCGTCGTCGCACCTCCGCAGCTCGCCGTCACAGTCGTCTCTGGCACCGGCTACAGTCTAGGTTTAGGGTTCTTCAGGGAACAGAGGAAGACAGAGAGGAGCGGGGGTGGGGAACGGAATGAACGGGAGACGGAGACGGGAGACGGTCGTGGCAACTTCTAAGACGCGGGCAGGGGTTTGGGTGTCCATACGAAACATAGGTATGTGTTCTGTAGTCTGAGAATGGGCCCAAGCTGCTGGTATACGTAGAGAATGGCAAGTTTCAGGGTGGCCTAAAATTGTAATGGCATGTTTCCTAATACCCAAATTATAATGACATTTCTCCAAGTTCCAAGAATTGTAATGGCTTCGATAAAAAAAACCCTTTAATAAACCGACCACTAGCTATGTGATCCTCAAGACCTCAAGGCTTGCCAAGTGCCAATGTCCTAATCTGGGTTGGCTGCATCTTCAGCGCCTTTCTGGACTTGTTTGCTTCCGTTCTTTTTTGAATGACTATGTCTATGGGGTCATGGAAGGTGGCTGCTAAGCATAGTACTCCCTCCGTCCATAAAAACATGTAATTATGGAATCCGTGCTAGTCAAATTGATTCAAGTTTGACCAAGATTATAATAAAAATATTAGTATTTATATCGTTAAATAAAATTATTATGAAAATATATTCTATTATTAATTTGATGGTATATTTTTGTATCAAGAATGTTAGTACTTTTTTATATAACTTCGGCTAAAGTTTAAATTGTTTGATTTTTCGATAAACGAGAATGAGACATGTTTTGTTGGACGAAGGGAGTAATTATGAATTTAATTGCATGTTGCGACTGCGAACCAGAGAAGGCTGCCACTGCCAGGCACGTGGGTTAGGGTGTCCCCCTAATCCATATAGCAGCCCTACACAGAGACAGAGGCCCGAGATGGATCCGGTGAGCCTCTACGAGGTAGGCCGGCCGGCCGGTCGGTAGAGCAAGGCGTGGCCCAACCCACCAAGCCCTAGCACCACCATTTTTCAATGGTTCTGTTCATCAGGCGCCGGCCAGAGACTCCCTTGGTCACTTGGTCATCCAAAGATCGAGAAAGAGAGAGGGGTCAGGGTCAGCCGAGCCGGCCAGGATCACTCACTCACACATCGCATGTTGCTTGTCTTTGTTTTCGGACGACCGGAGTACGTTGAACGGGGACGGGGAGGGGTACTCGCTGCTCTGTCTGTCTGCTCGATCGGGTGCCGGCGACGACTGGTGGTCGTCGACGTCGATCGCCCCCGCACTGCTGTCACGTTCTTCTTCGCTGTCACCTCACCGGCAGACACGCGCATATAGGTAGCAGCGGTGGCTAGCTCACCGGCGAAGCTGGAAACGGGGCTCGGCCCTGCCGGACCTCACGGGGACACAGCCGGAGATGCGGTCGCTCGCGGGATAAACAAAAGCCCCGCTGCTCGCCGGGAGCAGGACAGGCGCAGGCGCCGGGCAGCTGCAGCTTGCCTGCTTGTGTGCAGATCGCACAGCAAGTTCAGCATCAGACCGAGACAATCTCCCTGATGATTCCTTCCTTCCTTGTGAATGTACTGTACGCACAGAAAAAAAATAATCCACTCTCTGCTGATGACTAATGTACTGCTATGTTGTGTTCCTGATGACAGAATTACAGAGAGGACGAATCCACAGCTTACAGCACGTCACGTCACACGATTTCAGTTCAGTCAAGGTCCCAAGGAATGCACCCGAACGATCGAGCACATGCACATGTACAAGCGAAGTGAGCAGTCAAGCACGGCTCCACAAACGGAACGGAACGGGCGCGGCTGCCTGCGGCCCTGCACCGCCGGCCATCACCGCGATCACGACGAAACAATCACATGCGGGTCATGCCGATGCCGCCGACGATGGGCGGGGGCACGTCGGCGGCGTCGCGCGCCCTGGCGTAGAAGAGGTAGTGCAGCTCGGCGAAGAGCGCGGTGA